>LGRX02033813.1:0-57209 GCA_001247695.2 Cymbomonas tetramitiformis | reverse complement strand
TTGGTTCTCAAAAATGCTAAACTTTAGGAATCGCGCACCATATGGGTGAGTACAAAAAACAGTCAATCCATCCCATCTGAGTCGCGGAAGTGGTCATGTATGGTTAAGTATGGGAGATAAGGCATGTGGCACGCGTGGGTGGACGGGGGTTACATACTTAAGTGCATAATTTCGGAAAATGTTATTATACGGCTTGATATTTTTGGAGAAGTTTGGAGAAGGTTTGGACAAACTCAAAAATCTAAAATTTTGACATTTAGGGTTTAGGAGTAGTCGTGCGGGGCCATTTTGGTCACGGCAAACCGCAGGAAATCGTGTTTTGCACTTGGCATGCATGCGCGTCGCATGAATGTGTTGATAAAAGGTCACCGCCGAGTTTGGGGAGGTGCACCAAGTTAGTTGAAGGCACTTGAAAGTTGCATAGCCAAGATTTTAGGGTTTTAGGGTTGCTGGCGGGTGAAATATTGGCCGTGAGCGAGAGCAGGGGTTTCGCGTATGCGGGGTCCGCTATAAAGTGCATAATTTCGGAAAATGTTGTTATACGGCTTGATATTTTTGGAGAAGTTTGGAGAAGGTTTAGACAAACTCAAAAATATAAAATTTTGACATTTAGGGCTTTGGAGTAGTCGTGCGGGGCCATTTTGGGCACTGCAAACCGCAGGAAATCGTGTTTTGCACTTGGCATGCATGCGCGTCGCATGAATGTGTTGATAAAAGGTCACCGCCGAGTTTGGGGAGGTGCACCAAGTTAGTTGAAGGCACTTGAAAGTTGCATAGCCAAGATTTTAGGGACTTAGGGTTGCTGGCGGGTGAAATATTGGCGGTGAGAGCAGGGGTTTCGCGTATGCGGGGTCCGCTAGAAAGTGCATAATTTCGGTAAATGTTGTTATACGGCTTGATATTTTTGGAGAAGTTTGGAGAAGGTTTAGACAAACTCAAAAATGTTATTTTTTGACATTTAGGGCTTTGGAGTAGTCGTGCGGGGCCATTTTGGGCACTGCAAACCGCAGGAAATCATGTTTTGCACTTGGCATGCATGCGCGTCACATCAAAATTGTGATGCCCCAAGTTTGTTCAAATGCTTGAGCATAAATATGCAAAAAATGTTATCATTATTGCATTGTGAATGCCAAATCCCATACTATATATTTGAATGCAAAAATTACAACAGTGATAACACGCGCTCATGCTCGGCAGCAGGCATCTTGTACACATCCCCTCTTTTAACTAGGCGCACATCGGTTGCACGCACGGCTTCACAAGAGATCAAGCACTTTTTACTTGTGTCTAGTATGTAGTCATCTCTCACATCGGCATCTTCCCATTCAAAGTACCTCCCCGAAACCACAAATTCTCCCAGGGCAAAATATTGCCCATAGTCATCTCGGCGCCCCCTAGGTCCAACCTCCGTCACGGCGGATAACGCCTTCACCAAGTAGTAGGCGTGTGTGCGGTCCGCCGGGTCTCGGTGGACCGCGATGATGCATCCGCGCCGCACCGCTACACTCACATCACTCGCATACTCCTCCACCAACTCCCGCACCCTTGCCGCGCCCGCACCCGTTGCGGGCATCAATTCCACCTCCCTCCACAAATCCACATGCGAGCTCTCCAAACAGTTCTCGGACGTCGGCATGGACGACACACATTCTGCATAGCATGACACGCAATAGCATGTCCTGTCGAGCACCAGCAACTTCCCCTCCACGCCCGATCGCACCGAATGCAGTTGCAAAGTGCGCTCCAAAGATTTGTATGCGATGCGCGCCGTGTGATCAACCGCCGACAAACCTCCCTCCACCTCTTTCGTCGCGTCCTCGGGAACTAGATAAAAAAATCGTTGATTGAATGCGGCCCTCGACTTCGTGTAGCTGGTGTCCGCGCGTGTGCGCAACCTCTCCACACAAAAAGCATAGAGATCGGCCGCACACAAGATCTTCCCATACCATTTGTCACCCTCCGAAATTACCGCCACCGCCGCTGCATGCTTCACGTGTGCCCCCGCTCCGTCCTGCTCCCCTTTAGCATGCGCCGTCTCAAAGAAGTTCCGCTGACAAGGAATCCCCAGCGACCATTCCATTTTGCTGTTTCCCACGTCCGCGAATCCCGCCGCGCACTTGTTCTGCCCCGCACAACCATCCGCCCATTCGTGAATAAATATTGGCTTCGGAATCCCCCTTTTCTCAAAGTACTCCTTGATGATCACCTCTCGCATGTACTGAATGAATCTGTGATCATGCTTGCGGTCATCACTGATAAAGTACACATAGTCCTTTATCACAACCGGGTTCTCCGCCGTGGACTCTACCCCATCGACTTCCTTGCACGCGTGCCGCCATAATACACACACCAACACAGTAGCCTGCTTCACCACCCAGTGCAAACTCTGAACTTCCCTCGGGATGTTCAACGAATGGTTCTCGGAGAAGTCGAAACACCACGCCGTATGCCCCAACGGCAAATCCGTGATACACGTCTTAAATTGACGGTGCTGGTGCAAGGCCATGAATGTATGGTAAGCATAGGGACGCAAAAACGGGCAGTCCCCGACGCCATTTAGCCTCCGCCACTTCCACGATTCCGACGCCGCGTCCTCGCACAGAAAGCGTCCATTGCACCGACAGTTTGGCGACTTCCCCGGTTCGTGCCCCAGCAACAGCGTTTGCAGCTTAGATATCAACGCCCCCAATTTCGTCTTCTTCTGCAAAAACTGCAACCTCCTAACCTCTTTCCCTTCGTCGTCGTACTTGCCCGTACTCAGAGTCTCATAGCACGACCACCTCACCTCCTCCGCATATTGCACCTCCTTCTCGCACACTTTAAAGTTCTTCAAACCTCCGCACTGTTTGCAGGTTTGCAACAGGCACTCTATGCGGTGCTTATCCCCTTCACGCGGGCACAACAGACTCTCCGCGAACGTGGAGGTAGACTTCCCCGCCTTCACGATGCCACACACTTGCCCCGTCGGCGCACCCACCGCGCTCTCCCTCTTTTCCTCCGCCGTCCGTGGCACTCGGGGGCAACACTTCTTATCCTTGCACGGGCACTTCTTGTGCACCGCCTCCCGTGCTTCGTCGAACCCTTTAAGCACCATGCGCATGTCCTCGTGATACCTACAACAACAAGAGATGTTGTCCCTTCTTGTCAACCGTACCACATTGTGCGGTTTGCAAACTCCCGCCTTCTCAAACGACCTTTGCCCCACCTTCACGCTTGGATATTTCGCCACAAATCTCCGGTACACCACTAGTTGCGAAGCCTCAAGCCAATGCTTGCTAACGTACTCACGGGGCGTCTTAAGCTTCCCCGTGTGTGGATCTCTTGCCAACACCACGTCCTTCTTACAAGGACTCACGCGCGTGTTGTCCGGGTGCAACCAAAAGTCGCGGATGAGTGCACAAGTGGCTTCCGCCATGCACACTGAACGACGCCCACGTCGCTTGGGGCGCGTCACACCCACGTGCAAGCTCCTTCGTGCACGCTCGGCATTGCCCACCCTCGCACCCGCCAGCATGTTTTTATGCCCCGTGATGCCCGCATATCCTACACGCTTATGCACGCCTAACATTGTTGTCGCTGCGGTTAACACTTGCCCCTCTTGCATGTTCTCGCCAAACACTGCGGCCGCCACTGCAAGCTTGTGCTCCTCGTTCAAGTTAGAATTCCTACTCGACAGCGCCCCAAAGACCGCAACCAGGTTTTCTAGAATGCAGTCCATAGCTTTGGTCTTCGCCATTTCTGTATCACCGAACAACGCTGCGCGACAGCGTTGCAGTACACCTACTGCCACTTCCTTTGGCAGCGTTTCAATGTACCCCCTCACCGCTGAAGCGATGCGGTTTGGGGACCTACTAAAAATCTCGCTCATCTTCCCTATCCAGTGGTTCCTGTTTCCTCGCTTCAGTGGCGTGTATTCCTGTGGTCTGTCAACTTCGTGACGTGTCAGCGACCGACGCAAACCATCTTCTTGCCCCTCTATCCCTCCTTTGGACACTTCGCGCGAAGTGTCCAGTTCGTCTGGAGAAGAACATTCCTCTTTGTCTGAGCTGTCAGGAATCTGACAATTGCGCAAGGGCGTGGAAGTCGCCTCAGCTCGTGCAGACGCCCAAATATCGCACACCGAATCCAACTTGGTAACCAAGTGTCGAAGCGTCGGCATAGCTTCTTGCGGTAGGGGCCACACTCCAAGAGGTATGGTGCGTGCGGAGTCGCCTACTTCTACTAGAAGAGGTAGCAAGTCCATAAGAATTGGCGGGATATCCCAGTCTGGTCCAGGATTGTAGCTCGCGTCTGAGCCGCACAAAGCTAAAAAGACGCTCATAGCTAGAATGACATGCATGATTCCACATAACTGCCCTAGTAGCCAACGTCGATCATCCCGAACCACGGTGAACTTCACGTGGCCTTCCACGATGTGCACCCCTGCTACAAAAAGGTATGCGCACTCCTCAACAGTCGTTCTCACGCATTTTGTCACAGATCATAATAGTTCATAATAGCTTCGGGCTCTTTACAAATAAAGTACAACCGCACCGTTGAAGCTTGTCGGATTGGGGCGCCGCTTCGTCCCACCCATATCGTTGTCGTTTCTACCACGCTAACCACATATCAAATATACATGAAATATATTCGTGCGAGGGCATGAGCTTCCTCGCACTTCCATCACCGGTCACATTCTTGAAGAATACGAACGCGTTTCACTTCGAAATGGCGTGAAGTGCTTCATGATGTGGCGCTTTGGAGTTCACCAAATCTGTCAGCGCTCCACATCATAATTTATATCGGTGGCATAATGTTGTGTGCATCGTGATGTGGCGCTTTGGAGTTCGATCAAGTTTTATCGACGGACTCCAAATCTGTCAGCGTTCCACATCATAATTTATATCCGTGACATAATGTTATGTGCATCTTGATGTGGCGCTTTGGAGTTCGATCAAGTTTTATCGACGGACTCCAAATCTGTCAGCGCTCCACATCATAATTTATATCCGTGACATAATGTTGTGTGCATCGTGATGTGGCGCTTTGGAGTTCGATCAAGTTTTATCGACGGACTCCAAATCTGTCAGCGCTCCACATCATAATTTATATCGGTGGCATAATGTTGTGTGCATCGTGATGTGGCGCTTTGGAGTTCGATCAAGTTTTATCGACGGACTCCAAATCTGTCAGCGTTCCACATCATAATTTATATCCGTGACATAATGTTATGTGCATCTTGATGTGGCGCTTTGGAGTTCGATCAAGTTTTATCGACGGACTCCAAATCTGTCAGCGCTCCACATCATAATTTATATCCGTGACATAATGTTGTGTGCATCGTGATGTGGCGCTTTGGAGTTCGATCAAGTTTTATCGACGGACTCCAAATCTGTTAGGGTTCCACAGCGAAATATTTTTGCGTGGGATATTTGTATGTGCATGGTGATGTGGCGCTTTGGAGTTCTGGACGGACTTGAAGGCCCAAGACTCCGCCTTTACTGAATTGACTTATGCTCCTGAAACCTAAGAGTAAGTAGCACGTTAACACCTTGCCCCAGAAACATGGGGGCGAACCGTGGAAAACAGGCTGTTGTGAAAGCTATTGCGAAGAAGA
The DNA here is from genome assembly GCA_001247695.2 of Cymbomonas tetramitiformis. Classification (NCBI taxonomy): domain Eukaryota; kingdom Viridiplantae; phylum Chlorophyta; class Pyramimonadophyceae; order Pyramimonadales; family Pyramimonadaceae; genus Cymbomonas; species Cymbomonas tetramitiformis. Next base: position 51,613 of record LGRX02033813.1, on the reverse strand, counting down.
AAGAAGAGAATGTAGTGAAATGTGTGGTCCGCGATTGTGCGGTCCCGAGAACTATTGTACCGAAGATCCAATGCAAGACGTGCCAGGGCTACTTTCATTTCGCGTGTTCTAGCAATGAGGAGGTTGGAGTAATATGCAAGCAGTGTGGTCCTCGGCCGGGGAAGTGCGTTTATTGCAAGAAAAGCGCGAGCATCATGACTTGTGGTGTTTGTGGAGGTGGTTTCCATCCTTCATGTCAGCGAAAATTCGGGACTGGCGATTGTGGTTTGCTCACAAATCAAAAGAACTGTGGGCGCAAGGAGTGCGAGCAGCGATCAGAGTGTACTGCTAGTGAAGTGGCGGAAGATGCCACCGAGGCCACCGTTAAAACGCTGGCCTCAATTGACGCTCCCCGCGCGGTGGCGGGCTTGGCCAAGGAAGCGCAGAGTTCTCGAAGAAAGTCCTTGGACTGGCCTACTAGCGCGCTGAAGACCGGCGACGCTGGTGAGCACATTTTTCAAAGTGGTCCAATAATATAACGTTGTAATGAGTTTTTAGTTCTATTTATGTTTCTCGTCCTACTTGTGTAAACGTGCTTGGTTTTGGTGTTCTATGAATTAGGTGGGCTCGCCACGGCTCCGCCCTCACCCCCACCGCCAGCACCAGATGAGTCCTGCTTCATATGCGAGAAGGACGATGCACGTGGTGTCCACAGGTGCTCGCACTGCAAGGCTAGCTACCATAACGTGTGCATGGTAGCCAAAGGCATTGAAGAGGTGAACAATTGTGGTAGGCCGGAGTGCATGGCGAAGCGCACGGTCTACCCAACCTCCCAAGCCGAGAGAGACGCTGTGAACCTCGCAAAACATGGTGCCATGCTGCTGGAAGGCGCGCTCGAGAACAGTTTGCCGTTGCTTGCGGTGCCGTCGGCGCGGCCCCCGCCCCTTGTTCAAGCGGCCACACCCGAGGGCGTTCGGGTGGGTGTAGAGGGGCCGTCGGGAGGGGCGGAGCAACCCGCGCATGCTCCCGCCCCCACCAGCACGGAGGTGCCCGCACCCGACACCGCAGGGCTGGTAGTGAACGCGCCGTCGGGAGGGACGGCTCAACCCGCGGATGCTCCCGCCCCGCCCCACGAGCACGGAGGTGCCCGCACCCAAGACCGCGGGGGTGGTACCGGACGCGCCGTCGGGATCGGCGGAGCAACCCGCGGACACTCCGGCACCTGCCTTGTCCATGCTCTCGGAGTTCTCGGCATCGGCTCCCCCCCCCCTTGAAGCGGCCACACCCGAGGGCGTTCGCGGGGGTGGAGAGGAGCCGTCGGGAGGGACGGAGCAACCCGCGCATGCTCCCGCCCCCACCAGCACGGAGGTGCCCGCACCCGACACCGCAGGGCTGGTAGTGAACGCGCCGTCGGGAGGGACGGCTCAACCCGCGGATGCTCCCGCCCCCCCGAGCACGGAGGTGCCCGCCCCCAAGACCGCGGGGGTGGTACCGGACGCGCCGTCGGGATCGGCGGAGCAACCCGCGGGGGGTGTAGAGGAGCCGTCGGGAGCGGCGGCTCAACCCGCGGATGCTCCCGCCCCCACGAGCACGGAGGTGCCCGCACCCGAGACCGCGGGGGTGGTACCGGACGCGCCGTTGGGATCGGCGGAGCAACCCACGAACACTCCCGCACAGGCATTGCCCGTAGGTGGCCATCAGCGGAAGCCTCGGTGGGAGGACCTGGATCTGCCGCAACGTGTTCACTCGTACAACAAGTACATTAACTTTAGGCCGCGGTATGTGTATGGCGACGGCTTTGGTGGGAAGGAGGGATACGCCGAGAAATCGAACGGGAAATTCTCGTACGGCGGAGTGGTGTTTCACCAGGGTCACTCGGGGGGGTATGTGGTAGGCTCAATCCTGCACATAAAGAATAAAGGGTGGTTTGTCCATTGCGGGGGGCCAATCGATGGGCCGAACGCCGACCCGGAGATGTTTCACACCTTCCGCATGAACAAGCTGAACGTGGGCGTAACGGACAAAGCCCGAGGGGAGGCTTACTTCCGTGACAACGAGCAGATCGACAAAGTGTTCCAGGTCCTCCGGAAGTTCGTGCCTCAACAGATTGCCGTGGAAAAAACGAAGGGCTTCCAGGAGGGCGTGTCCGTCACGGCCCCGTTGAGGCAGGTCAATACGGCGGACCGGGTGGAGTTAGGACCCAGCGTTACCCGTGACGACTACCTCTTCGTCGACAAGGACGCGGCATCCATTGCCCCTAGCCGTGGGGGCGCGGGTTCCGAGGGGGATACGGTCACGGAGGATGCTGCACCGCCTGAGACAATTGCGTCTCAGGCGGTGAAAGGAAGGAAGCGCATGAGGTCGGATTTGGCTGACGGCCACACCTTGCAGAAGCGGGTTGCCGCGCCTGCGCACCTGGCCGTTCCACACCGAAGGGGGAGCCAAGCACCGAGCGACGTGTCGGGTAGGGCACTTGATGCTGGCACGGGGAAAGGCACGGGGAAAGCTGGAGGTGGTCGTTCTCGAGGCCGGAGGTCAAGTGTCGGCAGTGGGGTGCTGTCACTATCACAGGCGGCGCAGGTGTATGTAGAGGAAGGAAGAAGTGGACCTGTGCAGGTGGGCGTGACGAGTGAACAGCTGGAGGAGCTGTTGAGGAAGCAGGGAGAGGAGTTTGGTCGGAGCTTGGAAGCGTTGGAGCAGAGACAGCAGAGCGCACTGGACCGGCGCTTAGAGCTGGAGCGCGCTAGTTTGGAGACGCTCCTGCCGCAAGTGCCGGCCTCCGAGGAACCGCGTCCGGCACCTGTGGCGTCGGCGACGCCCACGGCGGAGCAAGGGACGGAGGGTGAGATCTCAGGTCTGGAAGCAGTTCGTCAGGGCGTCCCGCAGGCCCAGCAGCAGGAGGAACTCCTCCTGGCCCAGCACCTGCAGCAACTCCCACAGTCACAGGCTCAGGTTCATCAGGTGCTGCAGCCCCAGCAGTTTCAGCAGGTGCTGCCGCCTCAGCAGCTTCAACAGCCGCAGCAGCCCTTGCAGCTGCAGCAACTCCCGCAGCCCCCGTCTCAGCTTCAACAGGTGCTGCCGCCTCAGCAGCTTCAACAACCGCAGCAGCCCTTGCAGCTGCAGCAACTCCCGCAGCCCCAGTCTCAGCTTCAACAGGTGCTGCCGCCCCAGCAGCTGCAACGGCCGCAGCAGCCCCTGCAGCTGCAGCAACTCTCGCAGCCCCTGCAGCTGCAGCAACTCTCGCAGCCCCAGTCTCAGCTTCAACAGGTGCAGCTACCCCAGCAGCTTCAACAGATGCAGCAGCTCCAGCAGCTTCAACCGTTGCTGCAGCCCCAACAGCTTCAACCGGTGCAGCAGCCTCAGCAGCTTCAACAGCTGCAAGAACTCCAGCAGCTTCAACAGCTGCAACAACTTCAGCAGCTCCAGCAGCTCTCGCAGCTTCAGCAATCCTACCAGCTGCAACCACAATTGCTCGCGCAACCCCAGCTATTCGCGCAACCCCAGCTATTCGCGCAACCGCCGCCTGCTCGCGCAACCCCAGCTGCTCGCGCAACCGCAGGTGCTCGCCCAACCACAGCAGCTCGCCCAACCAGCACAGCAGCTTTTCACCCTGACCGCGGATCAATTGCAGGACCTTGCTCGTGGGGCTTCACGCTCACGTGTTTCCTTGGAAGAGCTGTTCGACAGGCGCTAGCTTAGAAATCGTTTGCCTAACTAAAAGTGCTATTTGAGCTGTCCCGAGAGCCGCATCTTGGTGCTTCGTGCTACAGTAAGCTGCAATTTTTGCATAACTCTAATAACCTGACACTACGGTAATTATGTCACTTGCAAGTATTCATACATTAGATTGTGTATGAACATTGGAATATAAGCATGGAAATGCACTTGCATATTGAATTGCTCTTTATTTTCAAAACATCGGCCGTGTGCATGACACGGCAACCATCCTGATATTTGCAGTGAACAAATTGGTCCCGCGCGGCTCCTGCAAAACCCAAAATATCAAAATATTGCATTATTTTGTTTCTACGAACCTTCTCCGATGTTCTCCAAAAATATTAAATCATACAATATAATTTCCCGCTTGTTATTGGCCTTGTAGCGACACATTCATATGCCGCGCATGCATGCCAAGTGCAAAATTCGATTTCCTGCCGTTTGCAGTGACCAAAATGGCCCCGCACGACTACTCCAAAACCCTAAACGTCAAAATTCATATTTTTGAGTTTGTCCAAACCTTCTCCAAACTTCTCCAAAAATATCAAACCGTGTAATATCATCATTTCCCGAAATTGTGCACTTTATAGCGGACCCCGCACACGCCGAACCCCCTCTCACAACTAATATTTCACCCACACCACCCCGCCAGCAACCCTAAAACCCTAGAATATTGGACATGCAACCTTTTACTGCCTTCTACTATCATGTTGCACCTTCCCAAACCTTGTAATGGCCTTTTATAAACTTATTAATGTGTCGCGCAAGCATTCCATGTGCACAACTTGATTCCCTGGTATTTGCAGTAAACGAAATGGCCCCGCACTCCAAAACCCGAAATGTCAAAATTTTACATTTTTGAGTTTGTCCAAACCTTCTCCAAACTTCTCCAACCTTCTAACACTTCTAAATGTCATTTTTTCGAAAATTCGTCAAATTATGCATAAACGTACCACCCACACGTGCCACATGCCATCATACCCTTGCACAGATACGCACAGCGAGATATCATATCTGTGGATAAATAAGAACTGCTAAATGCTACCTTTGCCAAAACCGTGGTTTGTCATCGGATTCTTGGCCAGTCATCCGAAACTACCGGAGACATCGACTGAGGTAGACGGAGTTGTGATCCTAAGTTGTGCTTGACAAACATAACTAAATAAATTTCACATTAGTACGTGGCGAATCCATTCTCACTCATCGCGATAGATGTTCGTCAAAGCGTGCGTACTGGACAAAAATATTGAGGAGTTGAACAGACCGGTAAAGGATTATAAGTCCAATTCCGTTAAGCAGGGCCGCTCCGTTTGCATTAAAACAAGCCCCTTTGTTCGTTTATTATCGAAATCGGGCTCCCCATCACCGCCTAGGATCCTCCAAAGTAGCTTAAGGAGGGGAGGAAGAGTTGGGTGCACTATATTAGGCCGAGAATCGTTCGAATATAATTCGTTATAATCGTGGGATCATCGATCGCGCAAAGGCGACGACGGCTAGCGCAAATAATCCGTAACGTAGACTTCGGATGCTTTGAATCGTCTAGCACATACATGATAACGTGTGGATCAATCAGTAATCCAGCGTAGGATTGTATCGCGAAAACGCTCTTCATTGAACCTTGGAACGTCACTCAACGATACGATTTCCGGAAAGGTGGGCTACATCCTAAGGACTGTATGGCTAAATGTAAGGTGAGGGACTAAAGTGGACTCAGTTCCCCCAATAACCTAAAAACACCATGAGGGACGCCTCAAATCGGTGTAAGAAGACTGGTACCAGCAAGAAGCGACAACAACAAAGACATTAAAGACATATACAAAGGTATGCCCGTTGTGAGGACACAACTCTCTTAAGAGGGGAGATCTGTCAGGGTTATGACCGATGACATATGTGTCATACATGTCATACGTGTCATACCTGTCATCCATGTCATGTCATGTCATGTCATGTCATATATTATTATGACAGTCGGTCGTGTCATATATTGTTATGACAGTCGACAGTATGGTTGATCATGACTGTACAGGTCGAGTCGCGTCATACATTTATGACAGTCGTCAGTACGGTCGACTATGACATGTACAGTCATACCATTTGTCATTCACTCACCTTGAGTGACACCTGTCATCGAGAGGCCAGGTTGTGGCATCGAGATGACAAAGCAAGATGAAGTCTTGAAGAACTAAAAGTGTTCGGAGAAAACTCATCTTTGCTTCTAGCATGTTCTGAACAAGCATGCGAGTATCATATGGCTTATTCGTTCAGCCGATACTGATTGTTCAACCAATGCCTTGGGTTCACAACCCAATTGTGGTGGCATCTATGAGATGCGGGGCATTGCGTAAAATGAGGTAGCGTTGGGCTACAGCAGTCACTTCTGAAGAAGCACTGCACTCATATCCACACATACGCTGCGTGAGCTATTAACGTTCCATAATAGCCTCGCTATATATCATATATCATATCGCTTCCAAGCGAACCCTTAAGAACCGCTCATTAAGACAGTAATCAACTGCTGATTCGCTGTCGCCACCACGATGAGCCTTTTCCGTGCAAGCACCGCCAAATATTGAAAGGAAAAAGGGTCCGCCAGTACACCGAGGGTGTCCCTGGAGCCGCCTGTCTCCCGAATCCGCTGTTCTCAACTGCTGTCTACTTGTCGCCAAAGAGCCTCTCACTTCTGAATTCGTATCGAAATAAAAAGCCGCTCCGCGCAGGACATTATTGTTTTGTAAAAAGATACAAACGATAGGTGTTCCCCGTGGCAAGATTAAACCTCTTCTTAAAAAACTATCAAGAATTTGCAGGCAACACACCAAAAATAGGCGAGACGTGTTTCTGTTAAACACTACCACCACCTTAAACACTGACCCGCATACAGTTGACATCTCGAGCAGTGAAGCCATGACAGAAACAGAAGCTGTGCAACAATCAAACGACTTTCTTCAAACCCTCCTGCAATAATTCTCAAAAATCTTGCAATAAAAGACGGTCCCGTGCCCCCAAGGGGAGGGGCCGTCCCCCCCCCTCCCCTCCCCCGTCCACCGACCCCCTTCCTCAACGTCTCCAAAAACCCCCTTAATTCTCCGACTTCCCTCCCCACCGCCCAGATTCAGCCACCCCTCCACTCACCCGGCCATGGCTGCTTCTCCATCTTCTAGAGTTTTTTGCCTAGCACTTAGCTTTTTCTCTAGATGTCACCCTGCTGAAAAGTGGGTTGAGCCCCTTTGTGGGCGCGCTATAGCAGAGGGAGTAGCCCCTGGTGTTTTCACTAGCCTGCTTTGCAGGGATACCGCACTCTCAGGACTTTGTCCCCTTTGCTAGCGTAAAAGTTTTATTATTATTATTATTATTATTATTATAAAAACAACAGAGGTCCACGGCCGCCCGTTGCTGAAGATGCGTGAAGAGCCGTGACACCACCGGCGCGTAGAACGCCGGATCCAGCGCCGTGATAAACAACTCCTTCACCTCGTCATCGTCCAGGGTGTTCCTCCTCCTCGCGGACCGCAAGGCTGCGTTGAAGTCCGTGACGGACTCCGACGGAACGGTGTAGGCCTTGAAGCGGACGCCAAGGAGGTCCGATGTCCCCTGAAAGGGTGCACCGGAGTCCAGCAGACGACGTGCGAATTCCAGTAAAACCCGCTTGCCGTCCATCGGGTGCAGCGTTGCAGATGCCTCGAGGCAGTCCCCCGCCGGAGAGGCGGGACACGCGATGAGCTCGAGAGTCGAAAATAGCAGTTTGTTGGCCTCGGAGCGGACGGGTAGGCTATTTAATTTAGAATATCTTTTCATAAGTTTAGAATACCCCATTTTATCGTTAATTTAGAATAAGTTTTCTTTATGTCATCCGGCTATGACCGGTGCATGCATCCATGACGTTGTACCTGTACCTGTTGAGCTATCCCCATGCCATGCGAAATATTACACTGAAGAGTTGTCTTGCCGTGATGTCCATATGTCCGAATGGAACCAAAAACCGTTCGATTAAAATCGAACGGTTTTTGGTTCCATTCGGAAAGATTCACGGCCGTGAATCTAAAAGTCACGGCCGTGATTAACGACTCTTTACGCATAATGACTTTTATTATTTGCCATCTTTGCCACAATAGACACTCACGGCGTGTTCTGCTTGACAAAAAGTAAGTAACTTGAAGCCTTGAGCTTCAACTTACTGAAAGATATGTATCTTGGCAGTATGTGTGCCAAGTTTCGTGCTCTAGGACGCACGGGAAGCCCTCGGCTGTTTGGCATCTTTGGGTTTGGGTGTCACGTTCGAACCCAAACCCAAAACATCTGCCTTAGAAATAGATTGCGCGTTTCGCGCAAAAGTAACTTGAAGCCTTGAGCTTCAAGTAACTCAAATATACGTATCTTGGCAGTATTCGTGCCAAGTTTCGTGCTCTAGGACGCACGGGAAGCCCTCGGCTGTTTGGCATCTTTGGGTTTGGGTGTCACGTTCGAACCCAAACCCAAAACATCTGCCTTAGAAATAGATTGCGCGTTTCGCGCACAAGTAACTTGAAGCCTTGAGCTTCTGGTAACTTAAATATGTGTACCATGGTAGTATTCGCGCCAAGTTTCGTGCGTTAGGACGCACGGGAAGCCCTCGGCTGTTTGGCATCTTTGGGTTTGGGTGTCACGTTCGAACCCAAACCCAAAGCATCTGCCTTAGAAATAGATTGCGCGTTTCGCGCACAAGTAACTTGAAGCCTTGAGCTTCTGGTAACTTAAATATATGTATCTTGGCAGTATTCGTGCCAAGTTTCGTGCTCTAGGACGCACGGGAAGCCCTCGGCTGTTTGGCATCTTTGGGTTTGGGTGTCACGTTCGAACCCAAACCCAAAGCATCTGCCTTAGAAATAGATTGCGCGTTTCGCGCACAAGTAACTTGAAGCCTTGAGCTTCTGGTAACTTAAATATATGTATCTTGGCAGTATTCGTGCCAAGTTTCGTGCTCTAGGACGCACGGGAAGCCCTCGGCTGTTTGGCATCTTTGGGTTTGGGTGTCACGTTCGAACCCAAACCCAAAACATCTGCCTTAGAAATAAATTGCGCGTTTCGCGCACAAGTAACTTGAAGCCTTGAGCTTCTGGTAACTTAAATATATGTACCATGGTAGTATTCGTGCCAAGTTTCGTGCGTTAGGACGCACGGGAAGCCCTCGGCTGTTTGGCATCTTTGGGTTTGGGTGTCACCTTCGAACCCAAACCCAAAGGCAAAGGCATAGGACAGTTTCGTAGATTCTGTCCCGATGCCTTTGCAACCTCGCTTGCTAACTCATATTACAATGAATATTCAACATTCAAGCGTTGGATACCCCACGCCAACGGGAAGCGCTCGGCTGATTTGTTATTTGGGTATGCGCACCCAAATGACAAAAAACGCATCTTTGAAACTCGTTAGTTTCAAAGATGCGTGGCCGATGCCTTCGTGCTTATGTGTGTTAATCCATATGAAATATTCCATGGAATAAATGTGAATATCCCGCACAAACGGGAAGCGCTCGGCCGTTTTGTAAAATTAGGGTGCACCCAAAATACAAAACGCATCTTTGAAACTCGGAAGTTTCAAAGATGCTTGCCGGTCGCGTGCAGCGGTAAAAGGCAAGTCAAAGGGTTTAGAATCTAGAAGAAGTACAGGGGCCTTTTTTTCAAGCAGGACACGCCGTGAGTGTCTATTACAACGGCGCCCACCATTATCACAAGCGAGACAAACCTTCTTAAAGCTTTTTGGAGGCTTCCTCATGATGGCACCAGCGGGAACGAGAGCGTTTGACCTGTGTGCACATTATTTGAACACGAGTCGTGAAAAGGACCACCGGTCATAGCCGGATGACATCAAGAAAACTTATTCTAAATTAACGATGAAACGGGTTATTCTAAGATTAAGAAAACTTATTCTATATTAATTATTTTTCCGAGCGGACGGCCGACGTGGAGTCCTCCAAGTCGAAAAGCGGCGCAAATAAAACGTCCTGTGCCTCGAATGCCTCTTGGAGGGCAGGCACCAGCTTTGCGAGGAGCACCTGCGCGTTGGACTCAGTGCCGGTGAACCTCTCATGTTTCTCACGGAAACACTTCCGGATGACGTGCTTCGCTACGCTCTCGTCGAAGCGCTCACGGGTCAGTGAGCGAACCCCCGCCAAGAAAACTGCCTGGGCGGAGTTCGCAGCCGGAACACCAGCAGGTGCCGGCGTAGCCGGCGTGACTGAATTACGTGCGGCAGCAGAGTCGAAAATCGTCGCTAGAGAACGTCGGCGTGACGCCATACTCGAAGTCAATCTAGTCGCAACCATGACAAAAGAGACTGTAGAGACGAAGTGAGGGAAAATGGGACGAGGTGCGGAAGGAGCGGCGGCCAAAAGTCGTAATGCGGTTGTCGAGGAAAGCAAGGGAAAGCTGTGGCGTAAAAATCTCCCCACGTGCATGTGGATGCAGAGTGACGCGGCCGTTAGGGTTCTGGTTCGGGTGACAATCATAAACACTACTACGGGAAGAGTCACGAAAGTAAGCGGTGTGACAATTCCAGCAATATTCATCAAAAGATCAACAAAATAACCAAAGTACGAATTATTGTACAAAAACTGTGATCAGAGCTGTCTTAGCAGTCTAGCACTTGGCACGCGAACAACCACCTAGCACTTGCGAAGGCAAAACAATAATGAGTACACTAGTCCCTTAGTGGCGATGTGGCGATGTGGTGATGTGGCGAACTGGCGATGTCATCGTTATCGTTTGGACGTCGTCAGATCGAAATTTCGTTTGTGTCGCCCGTTGGGATTCGAGCTTTGATTAGGTATTTAAGTAAGTAAGTAATTTGCCCGGGTTCGTCCTTATAAAGAGCAGGGGTTATGGACTAAATTAGACTTAGGTTTGTAACGTTCTGGGGTCCATAAGTTTCTCCGAGCCTCTTCGATCAACTGTAACGCCGACCCTCGCGTGTCGCAGGCCGCGCAGCGGCCGCGCTCGGAGAAACTCTGGGAACAAGAGAAGCGCTTGCCGTATCTGTCGATCCCAGAGCAGGTGAGTATAAAGGTATTGGCTATCGTATCATCCAATCATCTCTCATGTGTATCTCACGGGATTGCGGCATTATTATTTGCTGCGGGGGGGCATCCGACCGAATTGATGATGGAGACCAGCGATCATCTAAGATCCAGCCACTGAAAACAAAGCTCGTCACCACGTAGATGGTGACACAGTGCTACAGTCACACAACACAACGGCACAGCGCTTGACTATCGATCGGTTTTATAAACTTAAAACTATCGTGAGTTCGTGACGACTATTAAATTAGAATTTGACTGGACACACTGATAACTGATCGTCAGCGTCATCCACGAACACGACACCAGCACCAGCACCATCACCAGACCATCACCATGACCATCACCATTGGGCAAGGGCTAGGGGTACAGTACCAGGTATAGAAATAAGTACTTATTTCTATACCCCTTGCCATTGGGCACCATCTCACTTCCGAAGCTCTCCAGCGCAGGTCTCCAGCTGAGCATCCAGCACCCCGCCAGCGCCATCTCCAGCGTCCAGCACCTAGAAATATTTATTACAAAATACACGATTGCGGTCCGATGTGTCAAAAGTACGGAGCTCAAAAGACACTGATGGTGACCTCTCTTTCACCTATAGATGAAAGCCATTGTTGGACTGATCAGTCGTAAGCTTTCAGAACAAACAAGTAAACAATAATACGGTGAAGCATTCATCGGGTTTTCCGACGCACATTTTCAACATTTCGCATAATCCTGAATGACGTGATGTATTTTCGTGAGCAAAAACTGGCGACCTGTGACACCCGGCATCTTACACCATCTCGGCGGTCTGTTGAACGTACCACTGATGAAAACGTTATAGTGATAGCACCTGTAAGTTTGCTGCAGCTTGTTCGATTCAAGTCCCTTAGACGCTATCCCAACACCAACAACCACAGCATATGATCTTCTCGACTACCGACTAATACAAAGACTCTTCCGCTCCCCGTGAACCGAACGGACGCTGCCAAGCGCAAGCATGCCGAAATTTCTGGTTTCAAGCTCGTCGAAGGACCGCCCGAAGCTCCGCCTCTTCTGCTTTCCTCACGCAGGAGGTGGCCCGCAAGTGTTCCAAACATGGGGACATTTGCTAGGCGAAGGTGTGTCGCAGCACAGCTCTGTCAACCAGTCTAAGAACACGTCAGCTGTGCGCAACGCGCACACCTTGCGTGTCCACTCCAACTTGCATAACCGTTTGCCTGCCTACACCGGCACTCTCATATTTGATAGATATTTATGAAGAACGCTACCTGACGAGTCTTCATAGTACATCGCGTCTAGCTGCTAATGTATCCTATGATGCGTGTTAGTGGTCGCTAACTTTGTCCCTCCTCCGGGGTTCCCTTTCAGACGTGGAAGTTCTATCAGTACAGCTTCCAGGCCGAGGCAGTCGCTCAGACGAAGCGCCCCTTACTGATATTTCGAAAGTTGTCCCAGAAGTACTGGATGAGCTTTATCCGTTGATCAGGTACGGGGAACTCCTTGCACTCCATATCTTCAATATTTCTTCGTTTACAACTGTACGTGGAATACTCTAGACCTCCGCAAACCTGTTCCGTGTGTTCTTGCAGCTCCCCGTATGCTTTTTTCGGGCACAGTCTCGGAAGTCTAGTTGCCTACGAAGTGGCAGCAGCGCTGCAGCAGCAAGGCTTCCCGGCTCCTCTACGCATATTCGTCTCCAGCCACGCCTCCGCCTTTGAAGAGGTGGAACCGGTCCAGCGTGTCTACGCCTTACCCGACGAGCAGTTTCTTAACAGCCTGATGAAGTATGGATTGATGCCCGACCAGCTTCTCCATGACAACGAGATGAAGCAACTGGTGCTCCCTTCTCTGAGGGCTGATATGGCCATGAACGATACTTACGCCTGTGCACACCGCACGGTGCTGGAGTGCTGCGTTACGGCTTACGGAGGCAAGTTGGACGGCGCCGTCTCGGAGCGTGACCTCGCAGGATGGGCACGTGTGACCTCAGATCAATTTGACCTACAGCTCTTCGATGGTGATCATTTCTACTTCCAGGCAGACGCGAGCCCGCTGCTCGAGCGCCTCCAAGCGACCTTGCAAAGCGATTTGGAGAAATTACCACTGTCCATCTTGAGCGGCGCCAGTGTCGAGACACCTGCGACCTGCGTTCACGAACTCATTTATGCTCGGGCGACCTCGCAGCCTGACACCATTGCCGTGGAGGACGAACACTGCAGCCTAACTTACCTACAACTGCAGCAGCGGGCCAGTCGGCTGGCTGCATTCCTCTTTGTTCAGCGTGGCTGTGCGATAGGGTGTTACGTGGGGGCTTTGCTAGAGCACGACGCGAGCTTCGTGGTGGCTGCCTTGGCCGTGCATAAGGCGGGCGGGGCATTTTTCCCCTTTGAGCGCCATTTCAGCGAGGACATGCTCCAAGTGCTCCTGGACAAGGCCCCTGCCACTGTGGCCATCCTCACCACGGCGAGCCTGCTGCAGCGCGTCCCTTCTTCCCATGCTTCGAAGGTCGTATCGCTCGACGAGGAGTGGTGGAACACTCTCCCTTCTCACGAGGCTGAGATCACAAGCTGGCCGGCCCCCGGTCCCGACGATCTTGCGTTCCTGACCTTCACTAGCGGCACTACCGGAACCCCGAAGGCCGTCTTGTGCCCACAACGCGCCTTGATGATGTCCCTTCTGGCCCGACAGCGTCGTTTCCCCTACGGTGAGGGAGAGCGCGAGGCCTTCAATGTCATGATCGTGTGGGAGATGCTGCGCCCGTTGGCGTACGGTCACACCGCCGTGATCATCCCGGACCGGCACGTTCTGGACGGGCGCCAGCTAATCCGGTTTTTGGGTGGCAAGGGAGTAACCCGGCTTCTGACGACACCCTCCCTCTTGACCAGCCTCCTCGGCACCCCCGGGCTCTCCGCGGACTTGGAGGCCCTCGCGCAGCCCTCGCCGCAAGCTGCGCCTCCAGCCCTGCGCGTCTGGTACCTCTGCGGCGAAGTGGTGCACTGCCAGCTGGCGGCTCAGTTCAAGTCGCGCCTCCCTGGGGTGGCCCTGGTCAACAGTTACAGCTCCTGGGAGGGGAGTGATGTCACCCTTGCCGACCTCACCACGGAGGCGAGTTCCAGGCTCTCCCCCAAGGTGGCGCCTGCCGGCCGCGTTCTAGACGGCGCCGTCGTGTACATCCTGGATCACGGCCTGGCCCCGGTGCCACACGGTGTGGTCGGCCGGATCTTCGTTCGAGGTGGCGGCGTGGCGCAGGGGTACCTCGGGGACGCGGAGAACACGGCGCAGGCTTTTGTGACGGATCCCGTGAGGGCTGACGGAGGGGTTGTGTACGACACCGGGGACTTGGGGAGACTCCTACCGGACGGCCAGCTGGAGGTGCTGGGACGTGTGGGTACCGCGGTGAAGATCCGTGGGTTCAAGGTGGGCTTGCAATTTGTGCAGAGGGCAGCGGAGCAGGTGGTGGGCGCGGGCAAGGCGGTGGTCCAGCCGGTGAAGCACCCGGACACCGGCGAGGTGGACAACCTATGTCTCTATGTCGTGCGCGAGACCACCGGAGAGGACAGCGAGGCGCTTGCGGAACGCGCGTGGCGAGCTGCACGGGAGAGCCTCCGGCACCGGCTTACCCAGCACCTACCGGGAGTGCTGCCTCACTATGCGGTGCCGGCGTTCTGCGTGGTGCTGCGCGCCTGGCCCGTGGGGCTGCGGGGCTCCAGCAAGCTGGACCTGAGGGCCCTGCCGGCTCCGGGGGAAGCCGACCGGCTGCGTGTTGCAGGCACCAGCGAGAGTGCACCTTTGGGCCCCAGCGCCGGGGGGGCGTATGTGCACGCGCTCGCGTCCGCCGCAGCTAGCTTGCTTCAGGTGTGCAGAGTGCCGCCCTTTCACTCCTGCTCCTGCTCGATAGCTCCTTTTCGAAAGCGACAGTCTTCTTCCGCCCCTTGTCTAGCACTTCATATCCAACCGTACAATACCCGCAAGAGATGTCCTTTCTAGTTCATACCCGTCCGTACAATACCCGCAAGAGATGTCCTTTCTAGTTCATATCCTCCCGTACAATACCCGCAAGAGATGTCCTTTCCAGTGCCCTCTCCTGTACTCCGCGAAGGTGCTCTTGCACCGTTGCGAACCCTGGGTTTGCCATTTATATTCTGGTCGCTCCTTGATGCTTTCACTTGCTACTGCTGTTATTCCCGCGTTAGGTGCGGGGTTCTTTGACGAGCCTGCCTGGAGCCCTTGACGGAGCCGGCCCCTGCAAGTCGAGAAGGCACTAAGGCAGGTCACCCTGGGTGCTTGCCCGTAGGTGTCGGAGGTGGATGCGCACGCCAACCTGTTTGAGCTCGGGCTTCACTCCCTGCTTGCGGCGCAGCTCATCGCCAACCTGCGAAGTGAGTACGGCATCCAACTGACGGTGCTGGACCTCTTCCAGCACCCCACAGTCGCTGCCCTTGCTGCGCTGCTTGCCCCAGAGCAGCCGAACCCCGCGCCGGGCCTCGAGCTGTGGGCGTCCTCGGAGAGAGCGGTCCGGGGCGAGCCGGTGGCGGTGGTCGGTATGGCTGGGAAGTTCCCCGGGGCGGCGGACGTGGGCAGTTTCTGGCAACTGCTGACTGAGGGCAGGGACGCGCTCCGCACCTTCACCCACCCGGAGCTGCGGGACAAAGGGGTCCCGGAGGCGGTGCTGCAAGAGGTGAACTTTGTGCCGGTAGGCCAAGTGGTGGACGGTGCAGATCTGTGGGATCACCGCTTCTGGGGCATCGGACGGGGCGAAGCGAAGGTGATGGACCCCCAGCACCGGCTCTTCATGGAGGTGTCGTGGGAGGCGCTGGAGAGCGCGGGGCTGGCGCCACGCACGGGAACCCCCGAGGACACCGGCGTGTTTGCCTCTTGCGGTATCGACGGCTACCTGGTGCACCACCTTGATGGCGCCCCCCTCAAGGACCCCTTGAACCCCCTCGCCATTCTGCAGGCGGAGGTGGGCAACGAGAAGGACTACATCAGCGTGCGCGTGTCCTACGCGCTGAACCTGATGGGCCCGTCGTACACGGTGACGAGTGCTTGCTCATCAGCGCTTGTGGCCGTATGCACCGGTACGCAGGCGATTGCGACAGGGCAGTGCCGTGCAGCAGTGTGCGGCGGGGCGAGCCTCACCTTCCCCAACATGGGCTACGTCTACGCGGAGGGCCTCGTCAGCTCCTCGGACGGCCGCGTGCGGCCCTTCGATCAGATGGCGGACGGGACCCTCTTCGGAGACAGCATCGGGGCGGTGATATGCTGGCAGTTGGGAGAGGAGCAGGATCAACGGCGGCGCGGGCGCCATCACGACATGGATATACTGGCGATCCTGGAGGGCAGCGGGGTGACGAATGACGGGGCGCGCAAGGCAAGCTTCAGCGCCCCGAACTCGGCGGCGCAGCGGAACGCCATCCTGGCGGCGCACCGCATGGCGGGTGCCTCGGCGGCGCAGGTGTCCTACGTGGAGTGCCACGCCACGGGCACCCTGGTCGGGGACGCCATCGAGATGCGGGGGCTGGCGGAGGCCTTCAAGCACTCGGCGCGAGGCGAGGCGGTGGACTGCGCGGTGGGCTCGGTGAAGGGCAATATCGGCCACGCGAATTGCGCGGCTGGGATCACAGGGCTGATCAAGGCCCTCTCGTGCATGCAGCACCGCAGCCTCGTCCCTACTGCACACTTCAGCGAGCTCAACACGAAGATTGATCTCGCCGGCACGGGGCTCTACGTGCACGAGGGGGTGTCCTCGAGCCGGTGGGAGCCCCGAGGGGTGGCGGACTCCCGGGAGATGCGGGACGTGGTGCGCGCCGGCGTGTCCTCCTTCGGCATCGGCGGCACCAATGCGCACGTGCTGCTGGCGTCCTCCGTTCCCGAGCGTGCCCCCTCCAGACAGGCCCCGGGGTCCTCGGATGAGCCCCTCGGGGGCGGCCTTGGAGTGCGGCGTCACTCCTGGGAGCTGCTCACAGTGTGCGGGCACACCGAATGGTCACTACGTGAGAATGCGGCGCGCCTCGTGCGTCACCTGCGGGCGAGCAACGCGCCGAGTATCGCAGACCTCGCGTACACCGCACACCTCGGGAGGGAGCCCTTCCCCCTGCGGGTCCAGGTGGTGGCCCAGGATGCCGCGCAGGCGGCGAGCAAACTGGAGCAGCTCCTGGAGGCGGAGGTGCCGTCAGCGAGCGCGGCGGGGCCCAAGCGCCTGGTCATGGTGTTCCCCGGGCAGGGCTCGCAGTATCTCGGGATGGGCGCCGAGCTGTACGCGGAGGAGCCGGCGTTCTGCGCCCACGTGGACCAGTGCTGCGCGCTGCTCCATCCGCTCCTGGGGGCCGATCTCCGCGAGGCCATGTACCCGGAGGACGTGGCGCAGCCGGAGGCGCAGCAGAGGTTCATGCAGGCCAGCGTGCTGCAGCCGGCGCTCTTCGTCACGGAGTACGCCCTCGCGCGCACGCTCATGAGCTGGGGGCTCGTGCCGGCTGCGGTGGCAGGGCATAGCATCGGGGAGTACGTGGCGGCGGTGGTGGCCGGCGTGATGACGCTCGAGGATGCGCTTCAGGTGGTGGTGACGCGAGCGCTGGCCACCGAGTCCGAGACGCAGCCCGGCACGATGCTCTCAGTGGGTGTCCCCTGCGCCCGCGCTGCCGAGCTGCTGGCGGCGCACCCCGACTTGAGGCTGGATGTGGCCGCGGCCAACACGCCGGAGGACTGCGTGCTTGCGGGGACAGTGGCGGACGTGGAGGCCCTGGTGCCAGTTCTCGAAGAGCAGGGCATCCGCTGCAGCCGGCTCCACGTGGCGCGCGGGTTCCACTCCTGGATGATGGCGCCGGCGGCGGAGCGCGTGGTGGAGTACGCGCGAGGCGGCATGCAGGCTCGGCTCAGGTCTCCGCGGATCCCGATGACCTCCAACGTCACCGGCGGGTGGCTCTCCGACGAGGCGTGCGCCCCGGAGTACTGGGGGGAGCACATGGCCGGCACGGTGCGCTGGGCGGAGAATGTGGCATGCCTGCTCCGCTGGGACCCGGCGGCGGTGCTGGAGGTGGGCCCAGGCGCGGTGCTGTCCACCCTCATCTCCCGGTGCCAGAAGGCCTCGCAGCCGGGGGCTAAGCCGGCGGGGGCTAAGCCGGCGGGGCCGCGGCTGGTGCAGAGCATGCGGCGGCCCAACGCCAAGGCGGCGGAATCCCGCGTTCTGACGGAGGGCCTCGGGAAGCTGTGGGAGGGCGGGGTTAGCATCGACTGGGAGGCGTACCACCAGTCTGACGCCGCACGATCCAAGGTGTCCTCTCCATCGTACGCCTTTGAGCGCAACTCTTACTGGATCAACCCGAACGCGTCCATCTACGCTCCTGCTGAGGAGTCCGGTGTGGTCGAGGCGGAGCTGCAGCATGAAGGGCGGAGTGACGGCAGCAGCTCGATGTCCCGGGTGTCCTCGTCCTCTCAGCTCTCCTTTGGCACGGACCGGCTTATGCACTTCGACGCGGAGGCCTCGCTCGCGGGCGCCATGAAGGTGTACTGCCTCCCGTTTGCTGGGGGCTCGGCCACCGTGTTTGGCGAATGGGCGGCAGGCACCCCAGCTTGGGTGAACGTGGTCGGTGTGGAGCTTAGTGGACGCGGCGCGCAGGCGGACTCCGATCTAATGACCAGCGAGGAGGATGACCTTCGTGAGCTAGAGGAGTTGGTCTCTTGTGTGGCCGAGGACGCCGGTGACCAGCCGGTGGTACTCCTTGGCCTGAGCATGGGCGCAATGCTGTGGGCCAGCATCGTCCCGAAGTTGGCTAACGCTGGGGTGAACGTCCGCAAGCTCGCGGTGGTCGGGCGGGCGCCTCCGCGGGTGAAGACCCACCCGTTGCTCTCCGGGCGGGAGTCGGCGCCGCTGCGTGCTGAGGACGTGGAGGAGTACGTGCTAGTGTCGGAGGAGACGCGACGGTCCCCAGCTTGGGCCGCCTTCTTCCTCCCCATGCTCCTCTCGGACCTTGCCACCGACGGCCGAGCGGAGGCGCGGGTAGTGCGTCGGCTCAGCGGTCAACAGGGCTCTGTCAACAGCAGCCCCCTCGAGACCGCCTCCCCGAGTGGGCCGCAAGCTGCGCCGGGCGGGCTGCAGAGCCCCGGAGAGGCGCCCCCGAGCGGCACATTCGACGTGGACGTGTACTGCGCGTGGGAGGACCCCTCCTTTGACTGGCGAACTGCAGGCGAGTGGCAATGTGTGACTGCGGGGCGCCTCGCTGTGGACTTCCTCCCGGGCGGCCACGACTTCATGAACCGCCACGCGGGCGACATCATGCGGAAGCTGGTCCACAGCCTGTGGGAGCACCGCCCCAATCAGGCGGGCATCCCCTTGAACTTGTCTGAGGGCAACTCACTGGCGCTTACTGAGGCGGCCCATGACGCAGCCCCAAGCCCGCTTTACTCTGTACAATGGCAGCCCATTGGCGGCAGTGAGGCGGACGGGTCGGCAGCGCGGAGGAGTGAGGCTGATGCCAGTGATGTGGCAGAAGAGGGAATTGCGGCGGTGCGATTGGGAGCGGACATCGTGGAGTTGACGCCAGCGATGGTGACAGCCATGTCGGGGGAGCATGGCCTGGTGCTGTGCTTGGAGCATGCGGTGTTGTCCGACCACGGGAAAGCGAATGGCGCAGTGCCCGAGGCTGACGCTGCCCAGTGCTGGGCCTTGGTACATTTGATGCAGGCGCTGGCTGCAGAGGGCGCGGAGGGCCGCGTGGTGCTTGTGTGCCCAGCGTCCCCTCGCTGCGCCCCAGCGGCGGGTGCCACCAAGGCGCTGCCCTACGAGAACAGCGACTTCTCCATTCAGCGCGTGTTCGTGTCCATGGAGGACCACCCGGAAGATCTCGCGTGGGATGATGACTCTCCCCTAGTGAAGGCCGCGCGGCGGGCGGCGGCGGCTGCAGCTCTGCACCCGGCAGAGACGGACCTGTGGCTACGGAGGTGGCAGGGACGGCGGCAGCAGGCCCTGCTGGCGCCGCGGCTGCTGCCCATGGAGGTGGCTAAGGCTGGGGCGGCCTCGCGAGTGGTGGACCGGGGTGCGAGCTATTTGATCACGGGGGGCACCGGGGGCATTGGGCGTGCGCTGGTGAGATGGCTCGTGGAGGATCAAGGCGTGGCGCCGGAGCAGCTGTGCCTGCTCACGCGCTCCCCGCAGGGGCGGCCACAGTACGCCGGGATGCAGCTCTGCCAGGTGGACTGCAGCGACCTGGCGGCGATGCTCCGTCACCCGATGCTTCAGGAAATCGGCAACGTGGCGGGAGTGTTCCACCTGGCGGGATCATTGGATGACGGGCTTCTGACGAATATGACCCCGGAGCGCATGGGAGTGCCCATGAAGCCCAAGGCGGCGAGTTTGGCGCTCCTAGAGCTCATCGCTGCACGCGAGTGGTGCCTGGACTGGATGGTCGTGTGGTCTTCCACCAGCTCGTTGCTGGGATACCCTGGGCAGACCAACTACTGCGCAGCCAACAGCCTTCTGGACCAGCTTGTGCAGTGGCCGCGCCACACCTGTGGGACCCCACTGGTAGGTATCAACTGGGGGCCTTGGGGAGAAGCGGGCATGGCGGCCAAAGGCACCAAGGCGTATGACATGGCTGTCAAGACTGGCGAGCTGCCGATGGACACGGCGCTCGCCATGGCAGCGCTCGCCACCATTCTGCATGAGGTGAAGACCTCGGGAGCGACCAAGCAATTTGCGGTGGCGGATGTGGAATGGCACCGGTCGCCTTTCTGGAAGACGCATCCGTTGATCAGCTCGCCCGCTATGGTCCGCCAGAATGATCTCGCCTCGTCGCGCTCCAGCAGCTCCAGCAGCCTCTTCTCACAAGGGCACAGCCCCAGGGGCCCATTGACAATTGCCACCTCAAATGCAGCCGATGCAAGCGAGTCACGGCGAAACAAGCTCAGCGCGGGATCTGCCGCACGTGCAAAAGGTCCCTCGGTGGCCCTCGCAGGCGAGCGAGATGCTGTGGAGCTGGCTGCCCGCGAGTTCCTGCGTGAGCATGTCGATCAGTGGTCACTGCATGAAACGTTGGTGGACTTGGGTCTGGATTCTCTTGACCTTGTTCAGCTGAGAAGCAGCTTCCAGGAGCGCTTCAAAGTGAAGGTTCCACTCTCCACCTTTACTACCCCGAGGAAATCTCTTGGTGAAGTCTTAGCGCAGCTTGTTGACAACTTGATGAAAGATGGCATCAGCTAAATAATCGAAGGCACATACAAGAAGGTCTTTCAATGCTGAATCCAGCGATCTCCTGGCTTCGGACCGACGGCTGGTAGAGTCCATAGCAACTTGTTCACTACTGTATTCGATGCTAAGTGTACAACAATAAGAGGAATGTACAACTGTATAATAACAAACTCCTGTACATCCATGCTAGTTTGCGATATTAGTGATATGCGCTGTATGTCCTATGAAAAACTTCTTTTCCGTTGCTCGGGCGCGCTCAACCGGATTTGCATCGCCCGGATTCAAATCCTACATTTCCCGCGACAAATGTGACATTCAATCCCACGCAGAACTCCTCAAAGTTTCAACCTGGGCCGAATCGTATGTCACGTCAGTATCCACACGTGCAATTATGATGGAATATATTGCTTCTCTACATCGGAATATTTGGACAATTACACACACTTCTAAGATAATTATAAGTTTTGGTAGCGCGATTACCAATAGGATGGTTGAAATCAAGTGCGACGCAAGCACTGACTTGCGATGCAAACGAAGTTCCATGAAGATATCATAATACAAATACGACAGTCTTTAAGTCCAAGTCTATGAGATACGGGGAGAAACATGGGCGGCATCTGTATCGTTAAACTATTTGACATCATATTTCTGAAAAATTCTACGCATGGAAATCGTGTGGGACACGCAGTGTCACAAGTGTGGCACAACAAAAGCGTCTCGTTCGTCATTCTGGATTCGCTTTCCCCGTTGACGTTTCTCTTTCCCCATTGTCGCGGGCGCTAAATGAATGACTTACGGACGACCCTGCAAGTTACTGTCCAGCTGTATGAGCTAGAGGTAAGAGTGATAAACTGCTCGCAGTATAATTTTCCATATGCATTCTAATAAGTGTAGTTAGGGACAACATGTTTTTTGCGCGAGCAAGATCCGTCCAGAATTTAGGATGCTGGACGGTTTGTGTGAGGGAGGGTAATGGGCGTGATTCGAGCCAGCCATCTCGACTCACCCCCAGCAGGGACGCATACTGCACAGCATGAACATATCGCTCATATAATATAAGCATAATAAACACATACTGTGCTAGGAGGCGAGCACAAGAGCCCGAAACGCAAGTAAAAGTACAAAAAAGCGCAGTACTCAGTACGGAGTACAGTATAGAACCGGTATGACTGTGAGGCTCTAGACTATGTATACGGAGTATAGAGTACAGTAAGTTCCGAGTTGAGTTCCGAGATGCATAAGAACTCAAGTGTTGCCAGCTTCGAAGAAGACAAATGAACTGAGAAAAGTATAACATAATAAGTGTAAGAAATAGTAACAGCCGAAATCGCTACCTTGTATTGAAAGCACACATCCGAATATTGAAAGCATATTCCGAATAATTAAACACCCGTAGTATCGAAATCATACTCGTGCGGTCGTATACGATCTAGTATAGAATAATTAAGGAAATGTGAGAAGAGAAGGTCTGGAAGGGGTAGACTCCCACACATACTGAGCGTTTCGCAGTGCAATTTCACCTCTAGCGGAAACGCGGATGTCAACCGCGTCCACGTTTCCGCTAGGGTTTCTTCCCTCATTCGCGCGCTCGCTTGCAACCGAGCCTGCGCATCGGATGAGGGAAGCGTTAGCAAAAATAGTATTTCATATGTCGTGTCTTCCCTAAGTAAATTGCACAGACTGAACGGTCAACCACACATCTCGCTGTGGGCTGACGCGTTCATTTGGCGGAAGCGGGCGGAATTTCAGGATTTTGAAACCCACAATAGTTGCACAAGGGTTAACATTCTTTGCGAAACGGGTACCCACATATGAAGTAGGAATATGTGATAATATTTTGAAGCAAAATGTTACTCAGATTAGGATACAATCTTAGAGATCTTTACTTAGTTGCTGGACAGGGGCACACTGCGGGAGAGAAAGCCGTCCGCCTTAAGTTAAAACTGTATATCTATTAACAAATCAGACCTAAAGTAAAATGTTGCAGTGTCACGATTGAACACGGATGACCGAAGCGACAGACGAGAAAGGTGAATCTGTGAAAGGCAAACCGAAATATGTTTCACCATGCCACACTACCGTCTCACACACAGGTCGATGTAATCCGCCGTCTTTGACATACCATCTTTTTCGCGGGTACGCACGATTAAGTAGAGATATTACTACATTTTCAGCGAACGGTTTAGATAAATAAATTTACAGTCCCGAATTTCTCCCGACTAATGTCTCACGTAATGTATCCAAATTGTGAATTGTATTGCTGCGCCACATTGACAACAGTTCTCAACATTCGATATCTCCAGCCTCTTATCGCCAGTTACATCCACGAAAGAGAAATATATAATCACGATGGCAAAGATTTGAGTCATATAATCAAGATTTGAGTCATGTTTATATAAGCCGTTCATCAAATCAAGAGTAATTGCGAGCAGCATCTACCATTTCTTTAAATTATTTAAAAATGAATCGATAAGTATTTTATATTCGTTCAGTGATCCGATCGCAAAAAGCAGCAATGTAATGGACAAGGGCCGTGTGGCGCCTATACGGCACTATTCTTTAGACGTGGAAATTAAGTGACCAATTAAACAAGTCATGGTGGCATGCACGTGGAAAGTAGTGATCAATACTGGTTCAATTTCCTTTTGAAAGTGGTAGCATGTGGGGTTTAATCCACCCTAAAACATCCTTCAAATGTGAATAAAAACCGCAGCGCTACAAGCGAGAAATGTTTTACCTATATACAACGTCTTTTAGCCTTGGAAAGACCTTTCCAACGATACCCCATGTATAATTTCTCGGAACGTGCGCTTGTTTTTTTTAATAATTTTGATCTGGTCGGATTTATATTGGGATTCAATCCGTTTAAGTGTGTAATGGCGAAAAGGAAATCCGGATTTATACGATGAAAATGTGACATTCGAATCCGGGCGATCCAAATTCGATTGAGCGCGCCCGAAGGTGGATATATTGGCAGCAGTATGGATATACTTTCCATTCATTTGAGCACCATGTTGAAGCTTGAGAGAACATTGCATGAAAGCTATGCTATCACCTTCAGAATTAAAATTTAATAATGGAAACAGGACAGCTGTCGAAAGCGCTCAAGCGCTCATCTGCGACTCGATTACAATACATTGTGTATAATAATATGTACAGGACAACCCCCTGGGAGGCAGCAACAAAGGACTTTGTTGATATCTTGGGAGCAAGTTATTATTCAGGAGTCAGTGATGAACGAAATCGACAACTGTTCAGAACGAAAGCAAATATTTCCCGATACTTTGGAATATATTTCTGACTCAAGCTTTGATGCGCGCTACTCTGTACGCATCAAATTTAGATACAAACTCTGGCTTACCACAAAAATATCACAATGTGTATGTGCCAAACACCGTTTCAATGCAGCAATCACACACATCTGCTATCTAAACTTTATAGCAGCATTCAAATCGCGAAGAAATCGGTATTTATTAAGTCGTACCTACCCGCTCACTCGTATCATTTTCGCAGACCGTATACACGGTTACATATACATTTCTTTTGTGGTGTGACAAGTTCATCTGTACGTAAAACGTACAACCGGCGTCCCAAGTGCTGCTGGTCAGACTCGTACCTTTATTTTTATATGTTATGCATTTAGTGTTTTTCAGTCTAGTGGAGTCATTGAAACATCAACCAGAGTGTAATTAAATTGACACATCGACGCGGTACATGACGTCTGTGCCCACCTGGTGTTGCCGTTTATTCAAGTCAGGCCGTCTCCTCCATAACTCATTGCAAACACAAATTATCAACACGACCGCTCCCCCACCGTGGATGATACTGTCCTAATATTTTCACAGCTGCTATCGAGGATGTAATGATATGTAGCTTACAATCGATACAGTATACACACGGTCACAAACTGCTATTATACACACACACACATATATGTTGTCATGCACACACCACACAATATACATCAAGACACTGTACACAACAATCATTAGCAGTCATGGGTTAGTCGAATAATGACAACCAAACATGTCTTTAATGCAGTCAAATAAGCATGTCTGAAAGTTATGCAGCGATACTGTACGCATAAATATCTCGTAGAAATAGGTCACCGTACACGGACAACAATGGCATAATATCGCACTTCGTCGCAAAACAACATGTCAACAAAAGTCTGTTCATCTCTCCAATTGAGGATATGACAATATAACAGGAAGAGCCAACTTTGCTTTCACAGAATCGGAGATCCGCAAAGCTGCTGCTGATGTATACCTTATACTGCGACATGCAACTCTGGTAGCTCAGCTGTTGCCTTCGAGGGCCTCTGCAACTTTTTGTTTAGCGCTCATCGAGGTCACCTGGCGTGTTAATCGCTCAAACTTCTGGAGCTTTTGTTCAAACTGCATACGCCACTTTGCATAATCGATATGCTTTCTGCATGATTGGCCCACACCCACACACCATATTGAGAGACCAAGCATATGCATGCAAGTCCGCTAAAGCGCTCAGGAGCTCATGAGGAAATCAGGATCACGATTAATGATTTATTGATATCAGCAATGTTTCAATTTTAGCTCTGCTTTTGTTTGCCGTCGCCAGCTTTCCAACAATCCTCAAATGTTCATAGTTTTGCCGGGACAGGTGGACTTTCTCCCTAGCAAGCTCAGCTGCACTGCTATATGGCAGTTGTTTCACTGGCATTTTCTGATTCATATTACAAAGCATGGACAAAGCGAATAGGGGTGATTGACAGAAAAGATGAAGAAACGGGAAGGCCTCAACGTACGGATGAACAGGTTGGTGAACTGGGGCCCTTGGATACATGTCAAAGAATGCAAGGTCAGAATTCTTGTTGACGGCTACCTCCAGACCGTGAGCAGCCACTTCCTGAAGCAGGGCAACATCGCCGCCACGTCAATGAACAAAATAAATGAACGCCCTTCCACCACTTCCACCACTTGTCAGAACTGGGGAAGGTATGTTAAGGTCTGTGTGAACAACACGCCAGGAGTGCACTCCGGTGATCCAGGAAAGACCACTTCTGTGGGCATCAGGCTGGCAAAACCGGCGTGACAATTTCTAATCTCAAAAGACTTTTCGTTATAATCGTGCCACACTCACTTGTAACGCACGGACGCCGTCATCTCCATAAACATTATCAGCGACTTCGAGCAATTGCAAGCTCGTCACGTGAGGCACCATGGCCGCCAGCTGTAAGAGACCTGCATTTCCATGGCGCCAACTTCCTTGGAGTTCACCTCAACCATTCGTCTTAAAGGTGAATCATGAACCCTCGCAGCAGTCGCACAGCGCTGGATCATGAACCCTCGCAGCAGTCGCATGCATCATGGGAGGCCAGTTCGACAAGCAAGCAACAACAGGACGACATGACAAGCACCTTCGCGAGGGCAGGATGTTGGCGCACCTGGGTCACCGATGTTGCAATTATTGAGTGCAAAGTGCCGCAAATGGGACGGGTGTCGCTTCGCTGCCGTAACTAAGTGCCTAAAGCACCATCCGAACACCGGACACCGCCTTCGATGAACTGAGCATAATTACACACATAGACATGACAGGTTGTGGGAAGCAGTGAAACCCTATTCCAACATGCTCACTACTGACACCGGCCACGGAGCTAGGCAAAGCAAACGATACACCGTTGAACCTGCTCACCACTGACACCGGCCACGGAGCTAGGCAAAGCAAACGATACACCGTTGAGTAGTGAACTTTTGAAGCATCCACGGTGGCGCATGAAGCCCTCTCCACACATCCACGGTGGCGCATGAAGCCCTCTCCACACATCCACGGTGGCGCATGAAGCCCTCTCCACACACACACATCCACGGTGGCGCATAAGCCCTCTCCACACATCCACGGTGGCTGTGACCCCACCACACATCCACGGTGGCGCACAGCCCTCTCCACACATCCACGGTGGCTTGCAGCAGAAGCCCTCTCCACACATCCACGGTGGCGCACGAAGCCCTCTCCACACATCCACGGTGGCGCACGAAGCCCTCTCCACACATCCACGGTGGCGCACGAAGCCCTCTCCACACACATCCACGGTGACATGAAGCCCTCTCTGCACCATCCACGGTGGCGCATGAAGCCCTCTCCACACACATCACGGTGGCGCATGAAGCCCTCTCCACACATCCACGGTGGCGCATGAAGCCCTCTCCACACATCCACGGTGGCGCACAAAGCCCTCTCCACACATCACGGTGGCGCACGAAGCCCTCTCCACACATCCACAGTGGCGCACGAAGCCCTCTCCACACATCCACGGTGGCGCACGAAGCCCCTGCCACACATCACGGTGGCGCACGAAGCCCTCTCCCACACATCCACGGTGGCGCATGAAGCCCTCTCCACACATCCACGGTGGCGCACATCACGGTGGCGCATGAGCCCTCTCCCACACATCCACGGTGGCGCATGAAGCCCTCTCCACATTCACGGTGGCGCATAGAAGCCTCTCCACACATCCACGGTGGCGCATGAAGCCCTCTCCACACATCACGGTGGCGCACAGCAGAGCCCTCTCCACACACATCCACGGTGGCGCATGAAGCCCTCTCCACACATCCATGGTTACGCATGCAGCCCTCTCCACACATCCACGGTGGCGCATGAAGCCCTCTCCACATCCACGGTGGCGCACGAAGCCCTCTCTCCACACATCCGGTGGCGGATTTTGGCCTTTCCTCCATGACACTCCACGGTGGGTGCATGCTTCCTCCACATTAGTCCACGGTGGCGCGCATGAAGCTCCCTTCTCACATGCATCCACAAGCAGAAGCCTTCTCCACATCCATAATGGTGGCGCATGAAGCCCTCTCCACAGACATCCATGGGGTGGCACAAAGCCTCTCCCACACATCCACGGTGGCGCATTAAGCCTCTCCACACATCCACGGTGGCGCACGAAGCCCTCTCCAATAGAGATCTACTGCAGCACGCCTTAATACATTCCACGGTGGCGCACGAAGCTCCTCTGCATCCACTGTGGCATGAAGCCCTCTCCACACATCCACGGTGGCGCACATCCACGGTGGCGCATGAAGCTCCCTTCTCCACATCCACGGTGGCGCATGGTCTCTCCCACATTCACACGGTGCGCATGAAGCCCTTCCACACATCCATCGTACATGAAGCCCTCTCCATTATTATATCCACGGTGGCGATGAAGCCCTCTCCACACATCCACGGTGGCGCATGAAGCCTCATGAACATCCATGGTGGCACATGCAGCCTTCTCCCATCCACGGTGGCATGAAGCCCCTCTCCACATCCACGGTGGCGCATGAAGCCCTCTCTACACATCCACGGTGGCGCATGAAGCCCTCTCCACACATCCATGGTTACGCATGCAGCCCTCTCCACACATCCACGGTGGCGCATGAAGGCCTCTCGACCTTCAACGATACGAGATGCTCATTGCTTGCAGGCGGAAGCCTGAAAGCGTGGCTTGCAGTATAGCTGTGTTCTGCCTTCCTGTCTTGATGGCTCGGGCACATCGAGGTTGCATTCGACGAATCGAACGAACGAAAGCAAATTCTGCAGCCACAATTCACAGGCGGTGCGCGCTTCTATTACCTTGCCAGAGAGATCACTCCTTCATCTCCGATGGGGTTGTTGCTCAGATCTATCACCTCTAGAGGCACCAAACCTCTGCGCCAAGGCCCACCATCTCCAAAACGCCTTCAGACTTCGACGATGTCTATCATAGCTTCCCTAAAGAGAATACAACACCGCAGAATTATACTCAACATATTCAAACCACTATCATAGCTTCCCGAAAGAGAATACAACACCGCAGAATTATACTCAACATATTCAAACCACTATCATAGCTTCCCTAAAGAGAATACAACACCGCAGAATTATACTCAACATATTCAAACCACTATGCGAATCCATGTTGCAGCTAGAGCGAGACATGCTGCAGAATGTGGCGGACGAAGCAAGCCGCGGGAGCATGTGCAATTGCAGCATCTTGAGCGCCTTTTCCCGCACATAGATCTATGCGGAATACACTATTGTCTAGCGGTGTGATGCAAAGGGGCGAGCTCTCAGGGAAAAAAGGACATACGCGCCGAGTGTTTCAGCAAACACATGACAACCTTGGTGCCCGATGAAGTTGAAGTTCGCATATCTGAGAGCAGTGTACCAACCACATCCACTGCATGATGAGGAGCGCACCGTACGCCCTGGATTCACAAACACTGCACTCGGGGCCAGGCGAGAGCACTCGGGGCCAGGCGAGAGCACTCGGGGCCAGGCGAGAGCACTCGGGGCCAGGCGAGAGCACTCGGGGCCAGGCGA
This sequence comes from Cymbomonas tetramitiformis, assembly GCA_001247695.2. Taxonomy (NCBI): domain Eukaryota; kingdom Viridiplantae; phylum Chlorophyta; class Pyramimonadophyceae; order Pyramimonadales; family Pyramimonadaceae; genus Cymbomonas; species Cymbomonas tetramitiformis. The sequence goes on along the minus strand of LGRX02033813.1, from coordinate 22,370 downwards.
GAGCGCTCGGGGCGAGGCGAGAGCGCTCGGGGCCAGGCGAGAGCACTCGGGGCCAGGCGAGAGCACTCGGGGCCAGGCGAGAGCACTCGGGGCCCGGCGAGAGCACTCGGGGCCAGGCGAGAGCGCTCGGGGCCAGGCGAGAGCACTCGGGGCCACGCGAGAGCACTCGCGGTGGCCATCACGCCTTAGAGTGACACAAGCCATCTTTGTCCCTGGAGGGTTGTATGCACGCCGTGCCGGGCCATACACGCCACAACGGTGAATTATGCGGTCATGGGCAATAGTGGTGTCAATCGAAAAGTGACAGCTGTTCACGAAAAGTTGTATGGAAGAGGTAAGTGTGTCCTTGCTGTTTGCACGATGTTGTGAAGCGAATATCAGGCCACATATGAATGCACCTTCAGCATGCACTGAAGATGGTGCAAGGATGGGGAGAGGAAGGTGAACCCACAGGCGTTCGAGGGTCATGTTCGAAGTCTGTAATAACATGGCCGCCACGTAGGTGAAGCCAACGTCACTGATGCCGTTGTCAGTGATATCCAGCGATACCTTCCGTCCCAGAGCCAAAATCGTCACTAGGCAGTCGAAGGTACACTGCACACTTTTGGGGCTATTGAAGGTCAGTATCTTTCTCCGGATGGTGACACGTGGCTTCGTGACGCACGCTGAACTGAGCCGCCGTATTCAACTAATGCCAGAGTCAGCCAAATTTTGAGCAGATGAGAGAACACATCCACTTTCGTGCAAACACAACTTCACAAGCATGAAGTAGTGCACACAAGCATGAAGCCATCAACGCGCCGGATGCGCCTCCTTTGAGTGTGGAGGGAGAGAGCAGTTAAGCGACGTGCCAAATGCGCGTCATAGGAAGACAAGGCCAACAAGCAACGTGCCAAATGCGCGTCCTTCGCGTTTAAAGAAGGACACGGTCGACAAGCTACGTGCCAAATGCGCGTCCTTCGCGTTTAAACAAGGATACGGTCGACAAGCTACGTGCCAATAAGGGCGTCCTTCATAAGGAAGAAGGACACGGTCGACAAGCTACTGCCCCCAATAAGTGCATGGCCCTTCGTTTAAAGAAGGACACGGTCGACAAGCTACGTGCCAATAAGGGCGTCCTTCGCGTTTAAACAAGGACACGGTCGACAAGCTACGTGCCAATGGCGGGTCCTTGGCGTTTAAAGAAGGACACGGTCGACAAGCTACGTGCCAATAAGTGCCCTTTGCGTTTAAACAAGGACACGGGGTCGACAAGCTACATGCCAATGCGCGTCCTGGCGTTTAAACAAGGACACGCCGACAAGCTACGTGCCACGCGCGTCCTATGCGTAAAGAAGGACACGGTCGGACAAGCTACGTCACGCGCCATTCTTCTCGCGTTTAAAGAAGGACACGGTCGACAAGCTACGTGCCAATAAGGTCTTTACGTTTAAAGAAGGACACTGTCGACAAGCTACGTGCCAACAAGGGCCCTTTCCGTTTAAACAAGGACACGGTCGACAAGCTACGTACAACAAGGCGCTGGCCCCGCGTTTAAACAAGGACACGGTCGACAAGCTATTGCGCCAATGCGCCCTGGCGCTTTAAACAAGGACACGGTCGACAAGCTACGTCCCAATAATGCGTCCTTGGCGTTGAAAGAAGGACACGGTCGACAAGCTACGTGCCAAATGCGCGTCCTTGGCGTTTAAAGAAGGACACGGTCGACAAGCTACGTGCCAAATGCGCGTCCTTGGCGTGTGGAGTCGAGCGCCTTCGAGCAACGCGCCGGAGAAGCCTCCTTCACCTCCACAGCAAGAAGGCGAAGGCGCCGTTGCTTGGATCCGTTTTGCCAGCTGATGGAGTATTACAAGCCATGGGGAAATTTTACCACCGAATGCTGATCTTGTTCCAAGCCTCTCGATAACAACTTGGCGCCTTCGTCGCCGAGGGCCATGCTCGCCATGTTCACGGAGCTGACCTGCATCGTACCTCGGCAGCACTGTCAAGAGCCTGCCCGCCAACGGTAACTCACGCTCGACATTTCCAGCTGCCCAGATAACCACAATCTTCGTCACAGGAAAACAGGAGATGGGGAGGTTGACCAAGCCGATAGCAGTATTGCAAGTTGGAGACATTAAAAGTGAAAATTGAAAGCTCGGGGAGAACGGAAATCGCGGGGGGTAAAGGCGAGCATTATTTCGGGCCTCAATGGCGTCGCACGCACAGAATGGGACTTCTTGAGCGAGAACAAGAGAAGTCGGAGGGCATTAGGGATCAAATCACTACGTCCCGTCAGGTCAAGCGTCTTGGCCTGGGAGACCCCAACAGGTGATGCGTCTCTTAGACAATTGAATTGCAATGCATGTCGACCAACATCAAGCCCTCTCAGATAGCACATCCTCTAGGAAGATGCAGCATTCATGTTACGTATCGAGTTCATTTGCGAACCCCGATACCTGCGGACAGCTAGCCTCTGCCGTGTACCTTGCACGCAGACCAGCCCGCACAGCCGCATCCGCGACGACTTTTTGCGAACAAATCTTTTCAAAGGGAAAACCCACACACTGTCGCGCATCCCTGATGCATGAACAGCACAGGACCTGGCCATAACCGAACATACCTACCTCGTTCCTAAGGAGTGTATTTATCAAGTCTCGATCAATGCCCAGCGTTGGAGACAACCCGGGCGGCAGCGTGGCCTGCGTGACAATGACTCACAACCGTGAGATTTAGTTGTGCTCTTTCCACAATTGAAGAAAACAGTTAAAGAATTCGAGCTTGATACTCTTTCAGCTTCTCGTAGTCTCAATTTCTCATGCTATATCTCAGACGAGCAATAATCTTCAAATACGCTCGGAAAATGCTTTGGGCACGTACATATGCAAGACTCTTCGCATGTTCCACAACTTTCTGAAACTTCGGTGTATCCGATGTAAAATTGGCGAGCACAACATTCCAATATTGAAGACCCGGGTGATCCAGGTCTGAGGTCAATTTTTGGTCTTCGGAGTTTTCAGCTGCAGAACTCGGAGGCTCCATTCGCAGCGGTGCAGCCAATACACAGCGCGGCGCAGCGGTGCGGTGCCGCCAATACACAGGTGGAACTTGGCTTCCCAGCGTCAACCTTCAACACAACTTGTGTCGTTTTCGCCAAAAGAGGTTTATTTTGTAGCCTACTCGCCAACAGTTCAACAATCGAGTTCGAATGTTTCAGACAGTCGAGTGAGTGTCCGACGCGAGTGTGTTTCATCAGACGAGAGAGTCAAATGTGTCAGTTGGCCATCTGCATCATCATCAGTCGAGTGATGAGTGACACACTGTCGTGTGACTGTGTCACAGACTATATATGCGGATTGACTACTACAGTAAAGAGTACTGTATAGAGTAATAGAGCTCGTACGCGGACTGTATAAAAGTCGTATTCGAGGTTTCTTCTTAGGGTTTACTACGGGTGGGAAACAGAAATTCCTGCTGTTCTCGATGTTCTTCCGAAAGGTTTCGAGCTTCTTACTTTAATTTTGAAACACCATGTCCTTTGGGAAGGGGAAAGGAAAAGGCGGTAAAGGAGGCGCACCCTTTATTCAGCGCGATGAAGACGGAAACGCTCTCGCTGCAATTGGGCCTGTCAAGCCACCGGCCTTGTTCCCGGTACCGATGCCTGCACTTTGTCTTTTGCTTTCAGTTATTTTCTCGTTAAATTGGCGCTGGCTAAGTTACACTTTTGGCGCTGGAGGACTTGGGGAAATTTCCCGCCTGCACCGCGATAGGTGTCTGTTCGACGCTGTTGATTGGATATTTGGGGCCCTTGCATCGCAGCCCGTCGAAGCACTTCCCCCTCTGCCCAAGGTCACCGAGAGAGATCAGCATCTTCTGGTATATGAAATCCGCACATTCCTCGTTCATTTACCTTGTTCCATTAAGCGAAGCGCACGCACTATGGCTCAAAAGAGCAACTGAAAGGCTAAAATCCGTCCACAGCTTTCGACCTTGTGCCGTGACGTGGCTAGATGCTAGATTATCATGAGGTCATTTGAGTTTTAGGATCTTGACCAAAAGTCGACGGACGTTCCGCTGACTGCGAACATAGGATGAGTTCTGCGAACAGCTTAGTGACTCTCAAGCACGTCTGAAACTGTGTATCGGGAACTTACAGATCAGTAACCTCTACACAACTGTATCTTAATTTTCTACTCGGCGGAAAACTTTATCAGTCTACACTAATGATTGAGAAGTTTCAACTGTGATAGCTTTTACGAAAAACCTGGGGACTACTGTTGTCGAACAACATTAGGAAGCCCTTGAAATTCCGTACCTTCTAACAATTCTCGTATCATCCTCCGAAGAACCTGGAGTCACTGCTGCCTACAATTCTCACATCGTTCAAGCTCTGAGGTCATAAGCTCTTTTCAGCTTTATCATCAAAGGAAACTGGCTTGATTCCCAATCCTTGGCCGTCGCAGATGCGTCGAAGACAGTTGAACTCTTCTTACCGCAGCTCACCATACTATCTGGAACACAAGAAAAAAGGTTCTAGCCCAGTCTTGAACCTCACATGTATTATGAGCCTGGTGACTTTGACAGAACTGCGCTCCCTCTCCCGCTTGGACGGCGCTCCTCCCCCTTTTACACGGTAGGCTCTGAGCACGACGTGTGCCTACTTTTGAAAATCTTCGCCGCCTAGCACTGCAGTTTGTGCCTTGCGATTCTTGGAGGACCCTTCTCGCAGTGATCACTGGGGCTTTCCACGCAGCTCGCGAAAGGGATATCGATCGTTACTCTGACCGCTACACCAACAAGGATGGGGACGGGGAGAAGTTGCCTCTCAACGGCGTGCTCACTTTAAATCAAATCAACTTTCCTTCGGAGCTTTTCGGTAAATCCGTACGGGGTAAGACCAAGGGGATCCTCTCTGGCGCGCGCGGCGCGAATAAGGCGACTGAAGGTGAACTCCGCGAGGCCGCCGCGCGCAGCGTCCGCCCAGACAAGTGACAATTGCTGTACTTTAGAAATCATCCTGACATGGTTCTGCAAAGTCCGGAGATTTTGGTTCCCGTATCGTCGCTGTACTGATGAACGCTCAGCTAGTGCGGGAAGTCCCTGTGGAGCTGTACTTGTTCTGACGATCTTAATGCAATCCTGAAGGAGTGCTGTGTCAGGTGAAAATCGTGCAGCCATAACTTACGGGCCTTGAATAAGGTGTTGCGTTTGTAGATGAAGACCCCTTCGTAGGGACTGCCTCCACGGATGCTACATGAGGGGTTGCTTGTGCCACTGACTCAGATATGTTGAAGCTAGAAGAGCTGGCTACCATGGAAAGCTCATATGCGGCCGAGGTGGCGCAAGCTGAATTAGCGGCCCTGCGAGAGGGCCACCTAGAAGGGGAGCTTGGGATCAGGAAAAAGCCAATTGCTGGCGTCGAGGAGGAGGATGAGGAGCCTGAGGTACAAACTAACTTGAGAGAAAAGATCCTCTGGCAGCCTGGAACTTTCCCCTTTTCTCCTGTGTATCTTCAACATGGATACTTTCAATACTCAAAAGCGCCCTTGGCAGGCGATTTTATGATTCCTGCCGAGGTGCTCGCGGATCTTCCCCAAGTGACTTGATGCGCCCTCTGGGGAACCGGCTTTACCGCTGACTTGGTGCAGGAGGATGACGGTGAAGAGGACGAAGAACAAGACGATTACATGCAGGTGAAATATGCGCGCGTTTTGACCCCATAACAGCTCACTTCCCCCCCAAGATCGCTTTCCTGCTCTCTTGAAAATCTCTACCTACGATACTTGCCCCAAGCTCTCTACCCTGTTTTCTCCTTTATTATTTGCCTATGATACATTACCCCAAGCTTGCTATCCTGATCTTTGGACTATCATATGCCTACGATGCTCTTCCCCAAGCTTGCCATCCTGCTCTCTCAAATAGCATATGCCTACGATACTTTTCCTCAAGCTCGCTATCCTGTTCTCTCGATCATCATCTCCCAAAGTTGCTCTCTTCTTTTCTCGTTGATCTTATCTGCCTTTTACATTTTTTCACAGGGTGAGGAAGTGGATGACGACGATGGCTATGAGGATGATGACTTCGGTGGTGGGGATGATGATGATGGTGGAATCTTTTGAGAGGCACTTTCGTGGTGGCCAACGGCAACTCCGTTGGATGTGTTCTTTATGGGTCCTCATTTAACTTGCCGATCGAATCAAGGCACCCTCCGATAGTGGGAAAGAAAATTTCTGCACTCCCAACCTGTAAATAGCTGAATTAAACTCATAAATAGTCATCCTGAATGTTCCTAATTTGTTGCGGCCTTGTTGCCGGGTTTGGCCGCTATCAAGTAGTTTTAACCAATCAGTGAGAGTTCAGAAGTATTCCCATTGATGATGTATATGGCCATATATAGCAGCAGTATTATTAGACATCCCCTAAAACTCACCAATCCTCCTTTTTCCATAGTTAGCCCCTTGGAAGCTTCCAACTAATTGTTATATGTTTAGTTTTAATGACTGGAACTTCGGAAGCGATATCAAGCCAGTTCAGGGGGCAAGGGAATCGAAAAGAGCCAAGAGCGTGTACGAAGACTTTTAATTGGAGGTGCAAGACCACATCCTTTCAATCCACCAATCGAGAGCGCACAGAGTCTCACAACTGGAGCCAAAATGGTGCCGAATATGAAGTGGTCAGTTTTGACTAAAAGCCAGTTCAGAATATTTCCCCCGTCGAGGACGCATGCATAAGCGCATCGTGTGGATACGGCATAGGTTACTGTAGTAGTACGAGAAAGCATCTTTCATTTAGTGGCTTGATGGTAAAAATGCCTGCTAGTTTCAATCGAGACACGTTCATATGATACAGGCATATTTACTTGCACATCGGTATCCTCTGGTTTATACCCATGCGATATTTTCAGCGCCGCGACATTCGCGTTATTGTGTTCGGCGAGTAGGTCCTGATGAAGACCACATGGGGCATACCGGTGCGGCCCGCCCACATTCTGTTATCTGTCTTTTAGCTCTCGAAGGGGTGTTATAGATCGCTCACTCTATATTAATCTTGCGCCGCATTTGTTTATCTAGTATCAGGGGTATGCACAACATGCTGCATGTGACACGCTGCGGATGGTAAAAGCTAGTTAGGTGTTTGCCGTCAGTGTAGGCCTTCGGTGACAGCAAATTGTTTTGGTCCCGGCAAGAGGGTGAACATTCGCATGCATCCTACTGCATACCGGTACTGGTTTCTTTGGGTAGCTACAAGCAGGTGGTAGTGTTGTATAGAAGATCGCGGCAGCCTAGAAAACACGACCCGTTTTAGGAGCCTCCCAAGTTTCCAGAACACTCAGATTATATCGAGAACCTGAACATTCGGGCCCATCTTAATATGATTGCCATAATGTTATAAATAGCACTCTAAATTTATACACCAACCGGTTGCACATGCATGTCGCAGTGCATCACCAACCTAGTTCAATATAATGCTTTCAGCATCCTTTTCTTATTACCAAAGAGTGTGCCGCCAACCAGTCCCAGCTTGTCACAACAATGAACACGTCTAGAAGGGGTCCCTCGGGCACCCCTGAAAGGCCTGTCAGACCCCCCATATTTCGTTACGCTACTGCACAACTGCAGCCCATGTCAGACCTAACCACATTTTCCCCCATCGCGCCCGTCTCAGCCGTCGGCAAACACCCCAACCATGACCTCCTTCTTCAGTAACTGGCATTCCCCCCTAGGGGCAAGCGTAACAGCTGTGCACCTTCGAATATCACGCTTCCAGTAGGAAGAGTCACATTTTTTTCTTTTCATTCCCCCCGTAGTCACGGTCCCAGTTTATTCTCCGCTCGAGCGCCTGGAGCATATCACGTTCACCCTCCAGCTCAGATCCCTCTCAGTGTATAAATCACGCATGCACGACGCCTCGCCAAGCGCTGTAGGGATAGACATCGGCTGGAGCCATAGACATCGACGTCGCCGCGACCAGCCCGTGCCGATCCGCGAGCACCGCAGAGCGTCGAGCACAACACCACGCGAAGTGACATCACGACATGACCACGTATGACGTCTCGCCGATGCATGACAGGGCAAACGAAAGCGTGCGTTGACACCAAACGCCGCTGTCATTGGGAACCAATAGTCACAGGGCATCCGAAACGACAATGACATTCACGGAATCTCACAGTCACGGACTTTCACAGTGCTCGCTTGAGTATTTAGCTAGCTTCTGCTTTCGAAAAGTTGGATCCGAACCTTTCAAAACCATTATGCTGGGTAGTGATATTTGCTTCTCGTGGCCTAGTATTAACTGCGATATATACATACATACTTTGAAACCACATGAGATCGTTGTCACTTGCAGTTTGTAAGAGTCTGGTTCGGATCCCCAGAGTGCCGGCACGCCACTCTGAGATATGTGCGAAGTCGTGCCTGTGTGCTTGTTTTACCTGTGAATTACCCCTTTTGTTGCGTGCTTGCCTTCCTGCTTTTCGTGTTTCCATCTGAGCCTGAATCTACACTCCGTGAACGCAAGTTGGACCCGTGCCCGTTTTGCGAATCCACGAGCCAGCGCGGCGGAAGCGCGTTTCCGCCTGGCATGTTTTACGTTGCGCAACAGTAGACACGCACGTCGCCGTCCGCAGCGGTGGAGATCTGCAGCTGTCCGAAAACGTTCGCGAATTCAAAACACGTTAGTGAATTCTCACAGAGTGATATTTTCCCCGTTGAGCGCGTAACGGCGAGATAACCCGAAGCTGTGTTTGCCGTAAATCCACACCCGCGACGGCGAACCGCCACAGGCACTTTCAGCAGTGTCCACGTGTGCGCACGATGCGCCCGGCCTTTTTGTGCTATATTTTGCCCCATTTGCTTTGCGAATTCGAACCCCGCTGGGCTTGCTTGCTGTATACGCTCAAACCGGCGTATGTGGCGGGCGTTTGGGAATGCACAACCGTCGCCGCGCTAACACGAGCCGTGACACCAATCCTGGCTTTTGCCGTTTGCGAAGTTGTAGACGAACGTTTGTTTTCCCCACAGTTTATATATATGATATTTATCTTTGTGAATTCGACCTGCGCAGGCTTTGGCAACGTTGAATTCCCCGAATGGACCTGTGTGACAGGTTGTGGGATGAATTCATGGCTGACGGTGCGCCAGCTTGAGTCCAGACACCTGATCGTTGCCTTTTGACAAAGTTGTAGCCGAACGTATGGTTTCCCCACAGTTTACATAGTGTTTACCTTTGTGAATTCGACCCGCGCAGGCGTCGGCAACGGTGAATTTCCCGACGGGCCTATATGACAGGTTGTGGGAATTCATGGTTGGCGACGCGCCAGCTTGAGTTTGGACACCTGACCCATGCATTTTTGCCATGCGCGTGCTCGAAGCACGCCTTTGCCCGCAGTTTCTTTCATACAGTACGCTTCGACGTGAATTTGTGCTTGGCTGCTCGAAGGGTGCCAACTAGGCCGTGTGGCAGGTTGTGGGCATTCACCGCAGGAGCCGCTCGCGCCGCGACCCGGGCGCACGACACGCGAGCCGCAGTGAATGCCCAATTGCAAAGTGTTGTTTTGTTCTGCTGGAACCTACGGTATCTCCTAACGGGGTGCCGAACCTCTTCGTATATATTCAAAAACTTGCCCTCCAGAGCCGTACCCACATCTCAAACCCAAAACCCCCCACAGCACCCCATACTCAACCACAACAAAGATACACCGCCACTTCAGCACCCAACAATACCACCACGCCCCGCCAGTCCCTACATTGCCGCCTCGTGTTCATAATCGCGACAAGCTCTCTTCGTCATCTTTGCCTGCAGATGATGATGTGCAGCGCTAATATCGCGTCTTCATCATACCACTCTATCTACTTTGCTAATCAGGTATCCGCGCTACGATATTTATGCGTCTTGGATCCGCAATGCATGCTTATTTGAACGTTGCAGAAGCACGTGTTGGATCTGAGTCGTCCATGGCTATGCCACCATAGGTGGAAGCCAGGCCATGTCGAATCCCAAATCACTCCAGGATCTTCTAAGTTCAGCTTGATTGCAACAAATTGCCTTTCTAATCGTAATTTTGAGCATTAGAATTGCATTACCATATGATCTAGCATTCGCAAGATCGGTCGTAACATATACTTCACAGCCCAGGCAGGGTGCCACAAACAGACGGGCGGAAACTATTTTCCTGAAGAATCTGCTTCGCATTGCTTCGCGGATGTTCCGTCCGATATGCTCTAATTATACTGTCCTCTTTGGGGAAACACGCGCCGCTGTGAGTGTCGCTCTGCGCAGGCGGTACATACGATCTACACCACGACGACACGTTGGCCTTGTTGCTGCGACATGTCGCGTGATGTGCAGCACTCATGGGGGTGCGGGTCTGATCCACCACACACTTGCAGTGTTGGCACTTGTTGGCTGGATTGTGCCCGCACCGACACCACTGTTATGTGGGTGTCGCTCTGCGCAGCCCGAACATGAGATCTACAAAACAGGGAAAACAAGTTGGCCTTGTTGCCGCGGAGACATGTTGCGTGGTGCGCTGATTAACAATCAACCCTGGCTTACCACAACGCACTTACCGAGTGTGCCAAACTCAGAGGCATCCAATAGTAGACACGGACCGCGACTTAATACGCGACACTTCTCCCGGCGCGAACGGGGCATACAAGGCTACACTGGCAAATCGCGACAGTGAAAACGCATAAAATGTTTTATAGTGATTAGATATAGAACACTTACGACACAGTATATGTATCGTATCATATCCGTACTGAGATTAATGTAAACACACTCGCACTTGCGTAAAGAACGTCGTCGTGTGTCAGCACATGATGATGGTGTACAATGAGTTGTACCCGGATATTATGCAAGCGATCCCTTCACTGGTGCAATGACGAATATACGTATGTTGATACGCAATATCTTATCAGTATGATGTATATCACTCCTTCGTCTTATTATCTGCATGATACAAACTAGATTTGTGAAGTTAACTCTTCACTGTGCTTACAATATTATCACTTATAATCCTGGGTAGAAATTTGGACTCTACAAGTTCGCTTATACACAAATAAATGACATCAGGTTGAGAAAGTGGCTTCAAATACCGGTAGCGTATTGCTTTTCAAACCGGACGTACTTGTCAAATAAACGTACATATACATATACCTACTGTATGCTGACAAGACGTGCGCGCGGATACGAACTCGTGTACAGAAGGGGGGCCGAATTGAGTGTGCATTGGTGACACAAACAAATGACAAATCATCACCGTTGCGTTTCATGTCACATCGTCCAACGTGTACATGTTACACCGTACGTATCGGGTCCAACGTGTATGTCGTTTCCTTAACGAGCATATTATTGTCATCACGCTTAAATCGCCCACCGCAAATGATGCGTCAGCGAACGCAAGGTAGCAGAATTCGTTACACGTATGTCATTGCATCACGCGCGTATTCGTTTATTCAACCATATGGGTGGTCACCATTTGTCATGTCCCCGATCTCATTAACAAAACCCCCTGGCATATTTAAATGGTAACCAATCGACATCCGGGTACATTGTACCTCATCGCCGTAGGTTAACTTTAGGGTACCATTATGTAATGTTATCATCCAATATGCCCTTTCTCAGTTTTTAATTGTGTGCCATCACGCATCAGGATCTAACGACTGACCACCTAAGTATGGTTTCAATCGCAATATTGCTAAAACATGGATGTGTTATAATGTCGCATTCGCTTTAACACGCTGCCTGTGGTATCGGCACCGTGCATCACGTTTCCACCGACGCAGTCGTGCAAGTCGCAATGCTTCACTTTCATTCTGCAAGCAAGTGCATTGTATATTGTTTTTTATTGGCAGCGTTATTGGCCTGAGATGCCCATTGGATATTGCACCATGTGCAGTGCACGAAATATGTATGCTCTCTATCGACCACCCACATGTGGTTCATGGACGAATTTGGATTTCCCGGCTTCGGGCCGAGTACCTTATGTATGGCGAAGTCAAAAACAGCAGAACCAATTGCATCTCTGCCACTGTGGTTGTACAATTGTGGACAATATAATCCAACAAATGCTCTATCCCCCACAACATCCCATGATTATTTGTGGTCATCATGAACCCGTGTACACAACCCTTGAAAATGCTGCCAATTCGGATGGACAGGATTATACGTCAATCGACTAGTATACCAGCACGTGCATATATTCAATCGCACGCGTCGGTTGCATCCCAGTTGTCGGTGATACATATCGACTGAATACATGTTAGATCTCGGGTCGTGTTCGTTTGAACGCATACACTTGTTCTATCATGTTACATGAATTGTTAGGTATGCAGTAAGCCGTAACAGATTATACAGGGGGAAAGTGGATAACGAACCGCGATTGAACCTTGGGAAATGGAAGAAGAGTCAAGGGGACGCAAAGCCCCACACCCCGACAAGGTATCTCTTCTTCTTTTTTTCTTTTTACAGGAATTGTTGAAACGTTCACTCGCGAGCATCTGGCTCACAAAATAGAAGCATGTGCCAATTATGCACGTATCAGCAATTTGACACGCCGTGTACGCAGTGGTGCAATGCCAAGTGTTATCACGAGTGCTTCCCGTCAAGACAACTGCTCGCTTACTATCGCACTCAAAGCTAGATGACTGCCGAGGTAATATTATTTCGCCTCCACACCCTGAAAGGACATCTATGATCGCAGCCTCAGACACTTTGGGACGGTTGTGCATGTTCTGGCTCCTCGACTTCTGCATGCCATAATAATTATTTAGAATCGCCGGTCAGCGCGTTGTGAAGCCGAGAAGTGCTTACCCTCAGTTTGCAATAAAACTCCAAAACAAATACGTGTTTATCTGGGTTAAGCCCTAATGCACGCAGTGTGGCATTATTTCATGACCATGCATGTCTTGGGTGAAGTCATGTGAGTATATATCTAGCGCACCCGCATATTGTAACTCGTGCGGTGGTGCAAATATGTGCAGGAGTGCAAACGGAAGCGTCGTATTATCAAGCTGTCCTTGGGACAAGCGAGCGCACCCTACCATTTTAGAAAACGTTAGTACGTGCACTAACGGTGAGTTAGTGTGTCTTAACGTCATACTAGCGCATACTAACGCCGCTTACTTTTAGTACGCGTACTAACGACGTACTAACGCGATGCGTTAGTACACAATGTGCGTTAGTATGATTGAATGTGGGAGTTGGTGGACTCGTGGTGTGGTGCGTAGTGGGTCACGGATGGGGTCCAAATGCACTTCAATGATGTTCTAAGGCGATTGGATGGCGAACTGGACATTGGTTAAGGGGGTATGACGCTGTTTGAAGAAGCCGATATGTGGGCTAAATTCCTTTGGGAATGTGCTACGTTAGCATGTCGTTAGTATGTCGTTAGTACACTAGACCAATCACACGTTAGCGTGTTAACGGCGTACTAACTCCCACTCTTCTTAAGTGTGGGAGTTGGTGGACTCGTGGCGTTGTGCGTAGTGGGTCATGGATGGGGTCCAAATGCACTTCAGTGATGATCTAAGGCGATTGGATGGCGAACTGGACATTGGTTAAGGGGGTATGACGCGGTTTGAAGAAGCCGGTATTGGGGCTAAATTCCTTTGGGAATGTGCTACGTTAGCATGTCGTTAGTATGTCGTTAGTACACTATACCAATCACACGTTAGCGTATTAACGGCGTACTAACTCCCACTCTCCTTAAGTGTGGGAGTTGGTGGACTCGTGGCGTGGTGCGTAGTGGGTCACGGATGGGGTCCAAATGCACTTCAATGATGTTCTAAGGCGATTGGATGGCGAACTGGACATTGGTTAAGGGGGTATGACGCGGTTTGAAGAAGCCGATATTGGGGCTAAATTCCTTTGGGAATGTGCTACGTTAGCATGTCGTTAGTATGTCGTTAGTACACTAGACCAATCACACGTTAGCGTGTTAACGGCGTACTAACTCCCACTCTCCTTAAGTGTGGGAGTTGGTGGACTCGTGGCGTGGTGCGTAGTGGGTCATGGATGGTGTCCAAATGCACTTCAGTGATGATCTAAGGCGATTGGATGGCGAACTGGACATTGGTTAAGGGGGTATGACGCGGTTTGAAGAAGCCGATATTGGGGCTAAATTCCTTTGGGAATGTGCTACGTTAGCATGTCGGTAGTATGTCGTTAGTACACTAGACCAATCACACGTTAGCGTGTTAACGGCGTACTAACTCCCACTCCCCTTAAGTGTGGGAGTTGGTGGACATGTGGCGTGGTGCGTAGTGAGTCATGGCTGGGGTCCAAATGCACTTCAGTGATGTTCTAAGGTGACTGGATGGCGAACTGGACATTGGTTAAGGGGGTATGACGCGGTTTGAAGAAGCTGATATGGCTGAGCTCCTTTGGGAATGTGCTACGTTAGCATGTCGTTAGTATGCCATTTAGTACACTAGACCAATCAGACGTTAATGTGTTAAACATATATTATCTAACATGTTAAACGTGTACTAACCACGGTATACGTGCGTAAACTACGCAACCACTGCACATGCCGGGTGTTCCACTAAACCACACGACGCAAGATGCCGAGGGACTGTCCACGGCCTAGAATCCCGTCGACCGAAACATGAGTTCAGTCCTCATTGTCGTCCTAGTCGTCGTCGTAGTCAAGTGGTGGCTTTAGGCATTCAAAAAAGTCAGCCGTGGGGTCAAGAATGACCGCGATCTCCATGCACGGATGTGGTACGTATAACGACGACCTGCTGTTCAACTTTGTTGGCTAAGATGAAATGCTCGGAGTTCTTCTCAAAAGCCGTTGGGTCACGGTGCGGGTTGAAGGTGTACACCGTCTTAGCCAAATCGTCCGGCCCGAGAATCGAGTTCCTCCTACGATAGGCCTTGATTTGTTCTTCGGTTGGCTTTGTCAGCCAGTTGACTTTCAATAAGGTGTACAACCGTCCCGCGATCTCCACCCGCAGAATGTTTGTAATGCGGTTGTGCCGGCATACCGCCACCATTTTTGATACGCAGTTAGCTGGAACATAGTGCATTAATTAAGTAAAGTAGCTGCCACGTTAGTAGTGTACTGTTAGTTACCGAATATCGCACTAAGTGTACACTACCGTATCGACATAGGGCACAGATAACGTGTTTCACTGGTTTCTTGAGAGACATGCATATCACGAGGTATATGGATAAAGGCATGACTCACCCGTCATATATCGTCGTCACCGTGGTTGCCGCCCACTCGGATACTCGAAGCTTCTTTGTGCTCCCCTCATATTCATGACCCAACCGGAAACCTTCGGGAACAGGTTGACAAGGTGGTGGTGGAGAAACAAGTGCGTGGGGTGCGGGGTTACGAATGGCTCTGCGGGCTAGTGGTGGGACGGGCAGTGCTGCTGTCAAGGCGCTGGGGGCCGGCCCCGGACCTACGGGCGTCCCGAAAATTGACCTTGGGCCTATCGCGGACCTACGAGCAATTCTCCTCCGGACCTATGGGCCTGACAATTCTAGTATAGCCACACCACCGCTGGAAAGCCCCGGACCTACGGTGGGCCTATGGATTTAGGAGTGTTTTGTTGTCCAGATGGATTTATCGGGGACAGGTCGAGCTTACAATGGTGTGATGTGATCCGGGCCTACGGCGGACTTATTGGAAATTGTATCGAATAGGAAATACGTTGAAATGTTGGCATGCATTTTACTATTCCCACGATATACTGATTTATAAGCACTCTTTAGATTTGGCAAATTACGGAGTGGATAAGACCTGGATCCCTAGTAGAAAATAATGCCTAAAACCGTCAGCAATGCTGGAGGTAAAAACTCGGCGCATGGCGAGTAATCTGGTCCGTAGACCCGACGATACATAGGTAGGGGAAATGCTCCACCGACCCGGATATGATGGGTGAACATAATTATGCAAAAATCTGGCGAAAGTCGGTTAAGATCGAGTGAAAATTCGCCTGCGGCGCACCAAAAATGGGAGAAGGCAACATTGGGTCCGAGTATTTTTGGAGGTGTGCTGACACAAAAAAATCATTATTTTCTATTTGGCCTGGGTATTTTTTATCCGGGAAGAGAAGCCTTAGATGGATAAATAAGTCATGCATATGTGCATCGTGGGATCGTTGAATAGGTTGGATTTGGTTTTATAAAGATTTTGGAACATTTCGGTATTTATTTTCATTTAATAAACTTTTAGATTTATCAAAAATTGTCTTGATATATGTCTAGTACTGTAACGCTACATAATCGACTCATGGGATTCAAATATCAAGTCATGCATAATATATGTGCATTGATATGCCTTTGATGATAATAAGAGTGCTTCGAACTCGAAGGGATCGATGTACTAGATGGAGCACTTAATTAGGCGAAATCTTGCGTGTGCACTTGTCAACTTAGATAACCCACATATATGTCAAGAAATCGTGCAAATTACACGGGCCGGGCGGACCTATGACGGACCTATGACTATCTGGGTGCGGACCGCCCGGACCCATACGGGACCTATGCAATCCCGAAAACGGGGCCTACGGTGATTTCTTGAAGACAGCAACACTGGGGACGGGTACACGTGAGGACACCGGCGCGCCTTGCCGTAGAAGAATCCCACGCCGGCCGGGAGTCGGTGTGGGTGCACGCTCGGGCGCGGGCTCGGGCGAAGGTGGATCCGGGCGAGAGGCTTGTGCACGAAGAGTCGCAAAGTGTTCACCTTGACGTTTATTGTTCATTGCACAAATCCCAATTCTGCCCCCCCCACCCCACCCGCCCTCCTATTATGCAATACTGTATTCTGCGTTGTTAGTGTGAGTTTAACAGAAGGGATCTTTTCGGGAATATTCCATTGTTAGTACGCTAACAGGACGCTAACGGCATGCCTTAGCGCACTAATGTTGCCCTAACTTAACACTAACGGAAAGAATCTTTTAGGGAATATTCCATTGTTAGTACGCTAACAGGACGCTAACGGCAGGCCTTAGCGCACTAACGTTGCCCTAACTGAACACTAACAGAAGGAATCTTTTAGGGAATATGCCAGTGTCTTGTTGCATGTGCGCTAACTCAGCGCTGAGTTAGCGCATTACATGCAACAAGACACTAAATGGCGCCCTATTGACGTCGTTAAGGAGGCATTAGGTGGCATGCACTAACGCACAATGGCATATTCCCTAAAAGATTCCTTCTGTTAGTGTTCAGTTAGGGCAACGTCAGTGCGCTAAGGCCTGCCGTTAGCGTCCTGTTAGCGTACTAACAATGGAATATTCTCTAAAAACTCGAATCGCGAGATAAAAATTACTCGACGGCAGGATTCGAACCCACGCGGGCGGATCCCCAAGGCGACTGCCCACTCGTCATGTCCAACTGCGCTACGATCAAATAAAATGACGTATATCACCGACAAAAAATACAATGTCATCCCATGCCATATGAAGTCACAGTGACACTGACGATGACGCCTGAGACAGTCGAGTGACACACGACATCGACATCGAGGATCGACAGTGGCATGGCAGTGGATGTGGTGTCCACTGTAGTCAGTACTGTGTCACTGTGTCACTGTAGTGGTCAACACCGCACCGACCGACTGACATGACATGACGAGGTATCCGTTTTTGGTTTTGAATTATTTCAACAGCATTCTACACTCCGGTGTCTACACACTGAGACAGTGAACAGTCTGTAGCAGTGTCACTCGACTGTAATGAAAAAACACTTCCGTGTGCAGCTGCTGCTGCTGCTGTGCTTGACCTTGTTTCAAGTGCGTACTCGCTCTCGCTCATGTATTTTTTATTTCTACCGTAACTTTATGCTTGCGAGGATGTTTTCATGTGTAGCCACGATTGTTTTGCTGCGCGTCTTGGTCTTTAGCCAAGTGCGTAGGGGTGTCAAAAAGATAAATTGGTTTCTTGGTTCCTAGTCCAATGGACTAGGACAAGTTGGTTCGAATCCGACTCACCCCGCTGAATTTATTATTTTCTTGTGGTTACTTGCTAACTTGTTTTGCTTTTGCACGCAGAAATGAAGCTGATCTTTAGTTCTTCTAGTCTTTGAGCTCTTCGAGCGATTCGAGCTCTTCGAATTCTTTCATTGGTATGGTTCTCTCATATTGTTTACATGATCTGTCTTCAGTTTCCCTTCAACGCGTTTTGATCATACTTATTGAGACTCCTTGTGTGGGTTGGGTTTTTCAAACGCAGGTACATTGGAACGATTTCTTTTCTTTCTAGAGTAGAGTAGAGTAGAGTAGAGTAGAGTAGAGTAGAGTAGAATAGTTTGATTATCCCGCAGACTTGTTGTACTAGTGATATGTTGACTTTTGTTTGCAGAGTAGAGTAGGCTGTTTTTCGCAAGATCGCGCGTTTTGTTGAACTTTTCTTTTAGAGAATTGTGATCAACAACTCGCAAACATATTAGGGCTTAGAAAGCAGTGTAAATATAGTTGAATGATGGATACTACGTTCTTATTTTGTCTTCTATTCATTGTCATGCATACTTTGTGTATACCCATATTGCATTTGCGCATTCTAGCGAAAGAATTGTGTTCTTGAAAGCATCATTTTGCCACAAACAACATGAATGCACATTTGTACACACCCCGCCACATATGAAATTATGCAAGCTTGTATGGTGTGTGTGCATCTATCATGCACACACACAACATTCGTGTTTGTGTTTACATCTTCAATAGTGTGTACGTGTGTAGCAAGTGAACGCGCGTATGCTTTTAGAATGGGATAGCACAATGGTATGATACACTATTTGAACACTAACACTAGATTATGTGCACACTAACCGGTCGTTAGTGTGCACAAGGTTAGTGTGCTGTTAGTGTAGTGTTAGTGGTATATTAACGATATCCTAACGACACACTATCGGTATACTAACCATCCGTTAATGCTCAAAGTTAGTGTGCTGTTAGTGTAGTGTTAGTGGTATATTAATGATATCCTAACTACATACTATCTGTATACTAACCATCCGTTAATGCTCGCAGTTAGTGTGTCGTTAATATACCGTGAGTTAGTGTACCGTTAGTGTGCCGGTTAGTGTGTCAGTTAATGTCCTAACCACGCGTTACTCGTTTGAGTTAGTGTGTCGTTAAGGTACCGTTAAGGTATGTTGCACAGAATGCATGCCCTAACGGTACCTTAACGACGCAGTTAGCGTGCTATTAGTGTATGTACAAGCACACTAACGCGCCGTACTCTTATACAGTTAGTGTGTCGTTAGTATATCGTTAGTGCACGTACTAACGTTTTCTAAAATGGTAGGGGCATTGTTCTTGCACATATGTATGCGAGCAACATAACACATTATACGGTGGCTGAACATCTGCATATAATGCTAATATCATCCCATCGATCCGTATCATTTTTATGTACAGATGAGACGGTTGTTAATAACAATGGTGATACGTTACTACTGAGACGGGTGTTCACACCTGGAGTTGTATCCATAGCTGTATCCTCCTCAGGTTCATCCTGCGACTCATTATATTACTCGTCGTGCGAGTTGTAGGAAACAATTGTATATCCCCGACTCGGCGCTCGTGGGGGTGCGGTCTGATCAACCACGCAGTTTCAGCGTTGGCACATGTTGGCTGGATTGCGTGCGCACGCGCTGCTGTGAGTACCGCTCTGCGCAGCCAGAACATATGATGTGCGAAACGCGCACACGTTGATTGTATTGCTGCGATATGCCGCGTGGTGCCCCCGCAGCAGTTATATCGTAAGCAGTAATTATAAGATTGCGAAACCGTTGAAGCCGAGAAGAATAACTTGCCATATATATAAGAAGACATAGCTGACTTATTCTTAAAGACACAACGCAACGCAAAAGCACCATCTGGACCATCGCATTATGTTGCGAATCGATTCCCGATGACCGGGCGTACAAGCTGTTCGAGGAATCTATATCGATTGATCAATTTGCACAATTATCTGGCGGTGGAGCTTTTGTGGAATGCTGTCGTCTATGAGTTTCGTTTACTAGACCTATAACCCCTAACTTTTATAATCGCACCGAAGGTGCATCTGTTCCTCTCGTCCGAAAATGAAGAGAGAAAAAGAAAACACACGTTTCTCCACATCCTATAAATCATATAACGCATTACATTATACGTATGGTCCATATTTAAGACAATATGTTTTCAAACACGGCGTCCGATCAAATCAAATCAATCGTACGGCTGAATTTATATCAAAACAATCATATGTAATATATGTCATGTATGCCACATCTGACATATCATATATGTAATATGTCACAAGTTCATAAGTTCACAAGTTCACCAGTTCACAAGTTCACGAGATCTCATAGGTTAAAAATCCCAAATCTCGTGTATTGAATACGAGATCCCAAATCTAATGTGATATATGTGGAGCATCGACCTCATGTGTTAAATATGGTACACCGATCTAATGTGTAAAAAACTAATGTGTTAACTATGGAGGAACACCGATTCTAATGTGTTCAATATAGGACACGCGAATAACGTTTTAGGGTCAGAAATGCATGTTTCAAAGTCAGGAAAGGTCAGAAAATGAAACTAGCTACAGTTGGAGTTGTAATCCCACAGTGGGAGTGGCAGCTTCATAGTGAGGCTCGAATATTTGGCGCGCCGGCGACGACGCGATGTCGACACCGACTTCAAGTGAGGGAATGGTGACGTGCCGGCATTCGTCAAATATCATTTTAATAAAAACTGTTAGATCGGAAAATGTAGTTATATGATCGAATCGGATTGATCGGACGGCGTGTTATTTGAAAAATATATTTGTCTTGATTATGGAACATACCCATAATGTGTTATATGCTTTATAGGATGGACTAGTCGTAGGCGTAGGCGTAGGCGTAGGCGTAGGCGTAGTCGTAGTCGTGAGAGCAAAATTAGCAAAAATGGAAAAATGGAAATCTAGAAAATTACAAAGCAAAATTTGAAAATGGAATCCCCCCTCCTCACTCATGCGGAAACCGGAAATCCCAAGTCGGAATCCCCCCCCTCCTCTTCACCCACTTTTCGACCAGGTCGGTAGTGGTCAAAAAGTGAGGGCAAGATTTAAAAAAAAAAAAAAAAAATAATAATAATAATAATAATAATTAATAATAAATAAATAAATAAATAATAATAATAATAAACTCGTCTATTACAATACAAGCTGCAGCTCTGTAATCAAGCATTCCAAAAACTGAAATCTGAAATCTAGCGTAGAGCAAAATTAGCAAATTTTGAAAAAAAGGAAATCTAACGTAGAGCAAAATAGCAGATGTAAAAAAATCTGAATGTCAATCTGATTGTCAAAACCAGCTTTTCCGCAGACTCTGAAAGACTTAGACATTAGACCCCCAAAAAAGCCTGCAACCATGAATAACCCAAAAACAAAAAAAAAATGAATGGGGCAAAGCTGTGCTAAAATTTTCGAAGAATGTATGCATGAATAACCCAAAAGACAAAATGAATGGTGCAAACCGGTGCTAAAATTTTCAAAGAATGTATGCATGAATAACATAAAAAATGGATGGGGCAAAACGAAAAAGTAAAATTTTCGAAGAATGTATGCATGAATAACCCCCAAAACAAAATGAATGGGGCAAAACGGTGCTAAACTTTTCGAAGAGTGCTTGCATGGCGAATTCATTCCGCACATAATATTGTGAAGTTTAGTCAGTGTTGACAATCGTTTACGATTGTCAGAACCAGCTTTTCTGCAGACTCTGAAAGACTTGCAGACCCCCCAAAAAAGCAAAACCGGACAGGTCTCACAATCGTGCACGCTTGTCAGAACCGTGTATCGTGCACACTCCCCCTCCCCCTCCGGACAGGTTTGACAATCGTATACGACGGTCAACCGCAGATCGCGCACACTCCCCCCCCGCCCGCACAGGTTTGACAATCGTGCACGATTGCCAGAACCATATTTCTCGCAAACTCCGAAAGACTTGCAGACCCCCAAAACAAAACGGTATACAATTGTCAAAACTGTGTCCGAGCCTGCCGTAGTCGCCAGCTTTGACAATCGTATACGATTGTCAAAAGCGAGTACGAGCCTGCGGTCGTGGTCAGTTTTGACAATCGTACACCATTGTCAAAGCTGTGTCCGAGCCTGCCAGCCGTAGTCGCCAGCTTTGACAATCGTATACGATTATCAAAAGCTAGTCCGAGCCTGCGGTCGTGGTCAGGTTTTCCAATCGTACACGATTGTCAAAACTGTGTCCGAGCCTGCCGTAGTCGCCAGCTTTGATTGACAATCGTATACGATTGTCAAAACTGAGTCCGAGCCTGCGGTCGTGGACAGTTTTGACAATCGTGCACGATTGTCAAAACTGTGTCCGAGTCTGCCATAGTCGCCAGCTTTGACAATCGTATACGATTGTCAAAAGCTAGTCCGAGCCGCCGGCGG
>LGRX02033812.1:0-51497 GCA_001247695.2 Cymbomonas tetramitiformis | reverse complement strand
CAGCTCCGAAGTGGGCTGCTTGTGCGACAGCGCCGGCGTGGGCTGCTCGTGGGGCAGCACCGGTGTGGGCTGACGGGGCAGCACCTGCGCTGGCTGCCGGGTCAGCTCCGAAGTGGGCTGCTTGTGCGACAGCGCCGGCGTGGGCTGCTTGTGGGGCAGCACCGGTGTGGGCTGACGGGGCAGCACCTGCGCTGGCTGCTGGGTCAGCTCCGAAGTGGGCTGCTGTGGCAGCTCCGGTGATGGCTGGGGCTCTGTGCTGCTGCTGAGGCAGCTTGCTGCTGTGGGCTGCTGCAGCTGGGGCAGCACGGATGCTAGTTGCTGAGGCAGCGCCTGCGTCGGCAGCGGGGGCAGCGCTTGCATCGGCAGCGGGGTCAGCGCCAGCGTGGGCCGCTCGTAGGGCAGCGCCGGTGCTAGCTGCTGAGGTAGCGCCTGCATCGGCAGCGTCGGCAGCGGGGGCAGCGGCTGCGTCGACCGCGGGAGCAGCGCCTGCCGGGGCCGCTCGTGGGGCAACGCCGGTGCTAGCTGCGTCGGCAGCGGCTGCGTCGGCTGCGTCGGCAGCGTCGGCAGCGGGGGCAGCGGCTGCGTCGACTGTGGGGGCAGCGCCTGCCGGGGCTGCACCTCAACTCTGCAGCTATCACTCGTGCAGCTTTGGCGCACCTCGCCGAGCTGCGGGGGTTGTACCTCGGTCATGCAGCTATGAGCCCTGCAGCCATTAGGCACCTCGCTGGGCAGCAGGGGCAGCGCTTGCGTCGGCTGTTGCAGGTCCGTGCCGTTGAACTCGCTATTACCTGCTGCCCATTCCCCCCCCCTTTTGCAGGCTGCTGAGTCAGCACTGACCTGCTGGGTTGCTGGGGCAGCAAGTCCGCGGGCAGCCTCAGCAGTACGCAACTTAGTCGCAGCAGCTATTGTTATCCGAGCCGGAACAGGCTGTTGCTTCTGACGCTCAGCTCGTTCGGCTTCTCGGATCCGCTGGTCACGATCCCGCTGCCATAAGAGTTGAACCTGGAGTCGAAGGTCCTTGCACCTGCTGCGCTTCGCGCATGCGCACCCAACCAGGTATACCGGTTCGCACGCCGTGCATGCGCACTCCACCAGCTCGCCGTTACCCCGCGCCACTCGTGCACACTCCGCCAGCCCGCAACAGCTGTCCGCCCGCTCCGGCATTGTGGCACACAGTGTGCACCCTGCCAGCTCACAACAGCTGTCCGCCCGCGCCGACACTGCTGCACGTAGTACGTACGCTCCCCACCAGCTCCGCTAGCTCGCAGCTGCCCTGCGCCGTTGCAACACAAGCGCATGCGCACCTTATCCTAGCGCACCGGCTGCCCTGCCGCAGCTGCTCCGCACTTGCGCACTCCACCAGCTCCTCCAACTTGCAGCTGCCATGCGCCGTTGCAACACACTCGCTCTCCACCTCGAAGTCGGCCCGCTCGCACGCCACGCATGCACACTCAGCTGTCGCACTGGGTGACACGAGCTGGACTGCCCGTGGAACAACACTCACGCTTGTGTAGTGGGCCGCTGGGCCAGTCGTCGCGCTGGGCGAAACGTGTTGGACTGCCTGCAGAGCAACACTCGCGCTTGCGCCGTGGGCTGCTGAGCCAGCCATCGCGCTGGACGGCACACACTGGGCTGCCCGCGGGGCATCACTCGCACTTGCGCCGTGGGCTGCTGAGCCTTTAGCCATTGCACTGAACAGCTCGCGTGTTGTGGCCCACTGAGGCAGCCCCGTGCCGTTGCCGTTGCGAGGACAGCCTTGCACTAGCGCCGTGGACTGCTGCGGCAACTGGGCGCTGTTGCTGCCGGGGCAGCCTTGCTCTTGTGTCGTGGGCTGTTGTGGCAGCTGAAAGCTGCTGCTGCTGGGGCAGCCCTGCACTGGCGCTAAGGGCTGCTGAGGCAGCTGGGCACTGCTGCTGCTGGGGCAGCCTTGCGCTTGCGCCATGGGCTGCTGAGGCAGCTGGGTGACGCTGCAGCTGGGGCAGCCTTGCATTTGCGCCGTGGGTGGGCTGCTGCACCTCAACTCTGCAGCTATCAGCCGTGCAGCTCTGGCGCACCTCGCCGAGCCGTGGGGGTTGCACTTTGGCTATGGATGCTCTTCGGCCACGCATTCCGGCCGGCTCATCATCGGCAAGTATCATGCAGCTGCGATTATATACACACGGGAGCGCGCACCCGCGGCAGCAATGTGTATGCACACGTACGCACGCACACCCTGTCACTGCTGATGATGACGGCGACGAAGATTCTCCACAAGTGCCGACACACATAGCCTCATCATGAAGATGCGCAGCCACGTCGTATAATGCCTCAACCACACCCAGCCGCAGCTCAGCGCCTCCACTCGGGCAGCTCGTTGCCGCTGCCGTGGGCGGCCGCAGCTCAGCGCTGCTGCTGGTGCAGTTCGTTGCTGACGCCGAGTCGCGATCATCAGAAGAAAACGGTGTACCACCTGATGATAACTTCCCGGTACGCATCGCCGACGATGATCCTCCGGCACCATGCGCCACCGGCGCCGGAACCTCCGCCCGCGCACACCGTGACGACAATACAGCCCGCACCGCCAACAATGGCGCTCCAACGTGCGCTTTCGTCGGCGGAAGTCCCGCCAACGTGTGCGGCATGTGCACGCTGTCCCCAAGCATTGCACATCCACTCATGGTGCACCCCTCATATATATGTGCGTGTGTGTACGCACGCACGGCCGGCGTATCATCGGCAGTCACCATGCAGCTGCACACATATACACATGGGAGTGCGCACCCCTGGCAGCAACATTTATGCACTCGTACCCACGCGCACTCTGCCACCGTGCGCTCACACTGGAGGGCAGTACAATTCGTACCATCATCTCGCGCTGCTGGCAAGGCCGTTAATGATGACCGAACTCCGGTGTGTGTGAACACACACAGGCCGATGATGCACCGATCATATATACGGCCGTCGACAGTATAATGATATGATGCGCCATTATTATCGGTCGCAACATCATCACGCGCCGCCGGCAAGACCGTCGATGCCCGAACTCCAGAGTGTGCGTGCACACACAGGCCGATGATGCACCGATCATATATACGGCCGTCGACAGCACAATAATATGATGCGCCACCATTATCGGTCGCAGCAGCATCACGCGCCGCTAGCAAGGTCGTCGATGGCCGAACTCCAGCGTGTGTGCGCACACACAAGCCGACGATGCACCGATCATATATACGGCCGTCGACAGTATAATGATATGATGCGCCATTATTGTCGGTCGCAACATCATCACGCGCCGCCAGCAAAACCGTCGATGCCCGAACTCCAGAGTGTGCGTGCACACACAGGCCGATGATGCACCGATCATATATACGGCCGTCGACAGTATAATGATGTGATGCGCCATTATTATCGGTCGCAACATCATCACGCGCCGCCAGCAAGACCGTCGATGGCCGAACTCCAGCGTGTGTGCGCACACACAAGCCGACGATGCACCGATCATATATACGGCCGTCGACAGTATAATGATATGATGCGCCATTATTGTCGGTCGCAACATCATCACGCGCCGCCAGCAAAACCGTCGATGCCCGAACTCCAGAGTGTGCGTGCACACACAGGCCGATGATGCACCGATCATATATACGGCCGTCGACAGTATAATGATATGATGCGCCATTATCATCGGTCGCAACATCATCACGCGCCGCCAGCAAGACCGTCGATGGCCGAACTCCAGCGTGTGTGCGCACACACAAGCCGACGATGCACCGATCATATATACGGCCGTCGGCAGTATAATAATATGATGTGCCAATATTATCGGTTGCAAGAAGCCATTTGCACTTTACGATCAAGGATTGCGATCGCACCGAAAAGTCAGAAACACGAAGAGCATATGATGCTGATGCTGGTGCAGCAGCTGCGCAATATTCGGTTGTGCAATTACCATCTGCACCGTCGGTTATGTGATGATTACCATCAGTTGCACCATCTCTATGCAAGGCAACATCGCCATGGGCAAGCTCGCGCATTGATGACGATATTGTAATACATGCTGAAGACGGAGTCTGTAGTCCTGCGGCTGCTGAACATTCTGGATGAGAAGTCGGTGACGATTCTGTGAGTGTATGCACTTCGGATATAGCGCACACTGATGCGACTGAAGGAGACAAAATTCCGGGGACATCACCATGATCAGAAATGCAACCAACTGCGACGTTATCGGCTGAATCATCCGGGTCGGGATAGCACAAAGCTGATGCTGAATCGTCAATATCCAAGGTGGTATCATGATACGGATGCAATGACGATATATACTGTGCAGCCGGCAACGATTCACCACGACGCATTATATCTGAAATATTGACAATATTCACAATTACACCGCCGGTTGCAAGATAGTCGGCTGCGCAATAATCTGCTGTGCAATTATCATCCGGACCATCATCACGCGTCGCTGACAAGGTTGTCGATGATTGAACCTGAGTGCGTGTGTGCGCACACATATTGATGATACACCGATCATGCACACTGTCGTCGGCTACGCAATAGTAATCAGTTGTACAAACAACAACCGCACCGTCGTCGGCTGCGCAATAATCTGCTGTGCAATTATCATCCGGACCATCATCACGCGTCGCTGACAAGGTTGTCGATGATTGAACTTCAGTGTGTGTGTGCGCACACATATTGATGATACACCGATCATGCACACTGTCGTCGGCTACGCAATAATAATCAGTTGTACAAACAACAGCCGCACCGTCGTCGGTTGCGCAATAATCTGCTGTTGTGCGAATATCTGATGTTTCACCACCTGCATGCGGAACAAAATCGTGGGCAGTCTGCCGTACCTCGCATGGATCATTGGTTGCACAAGTGGCATGATGACCAACCATGCCGTAAGATATGTCAGGCGGCTTTGGAGGTGGCAAATCGGCATGATCATTAGTGATCAGCGCTTCTCCCCCCCCCTCAAGGTGATGGAGGCACGGCGTTGTTGCTAACGTGTCGTACGACAATGAGCATGCGGAATGCTGCATTCCTCCAGCAACGCCATCATCATCATCATCATCAGTTGCTGTTGCTAACGTGTCGTACGACAATGAGCACGCGGAATGCTGCATTCCTCCAGCAACGTTAGCATCCATAGCCAATGACTCGGATGGAGTTACTCTTCTAGGCGACGCCGCGATATCCGGAGCGGAAATACGTGCTGCTGCTGGATCATCGGGCGAAGACACACACTGAGTCGATGACATTTCAGAGCTGCCATCACGTATCGGCAGCGTCTGCTGTTGTCGTAACCGCTGGTGACGTCGTATGGCGATCCGATGCTGGCGACGATGCTTGGCGTTCAACCACCGCGTGTACCCAGCCAACTCCTCCGTCTGCTGCCGATGCAGTCGTTGACACCGTCGCTTGGCGATAAGTTGTTGGCGCCGATGCTTGGCGGCCAAACACCGCGTGTACGCAGCCAAGTCCTCCGTTTGCTGCCGATGCAGTCGTTGACACCGTCGCTTGGCGATAAGTTGTTGGCGCCGATGCTTAGCGGCCAGCCACCGCGAGTACTCAGCATGCGGAATCCGTACGTCCACGCGCGCATGACGCCACAACAATGTATTATACGACATCTCAAGCCGACAAGAGCCAACGCCCAGCGGACATGACGACATGTGATGGAGCTGAAGCACGGGCAACAGAGGCGAATAGAAGTCGTACAACCCAATACACGCACAATCATGCGACAAAACTCGTTCCAAGGTGCACAAGTCATGCGGCTGCAGCATACACGGTTGCATAGGGTGCTGCGCGTACGCGCACCAATTTACGTACTGAGCATGGGTCGCCAGTCGACGGTCGATCATGCCGTGCAATACATGCGCCTCCAGTCGTGCAACAGCACTCGAATACTCTCCCACAAGGGACGCCAATAAAATCGAGGATGGCACGCAGTTCATCGATTATACCGATTGACGACGTGTAGATATTCGTTCGCAATATGATAATATTCACAGCCTTGACGAAAGGCAGACGCAATTAAGCGCGTTTTACGTCGTTGTCTTCAGAATTCTTTAGGAACTCGCGGAAAGGCCTCCCGGAATTCGTGTGCCGGTAATTGTACACCCGAAGTTGCAGTCGGCACAACAGGTCGCGTCTAACGTAACCACGCTGATACCAGTTGTTCGGGGGTGCTCTCTAAGAGCCCCTAAGTCTACTTACACAATGCAGGAAGGGAACCTAGTTCACAGTCCTACAAGGAGATATATTGCTGTAAGCATGATATATATGAATCGGATCTTTTAACTCTTTAATGTCGAAGTTACCAACAACCAGGTGTGGCTGTCAACCGTAACTATTTTCAAACAGATTCATTCAGCCTGCTCGGCTGCCTTATGCTATGGTTTTCAGATCTCGAACTTTCGAACATAACTCGATGTCGACTCTTGTCAGGTCCCATCATGTTTCATGAGAACTCGAACTGTCACATCATAGAATCTGCCGACTAGCCCAGTTTCATTATCAATCATTCCAGCCCACTCCATATCACTCTGAATAATTATAACTGTGCTGACTCGGCAATATTGGAGGTCTCCCAGCGTTCCCTCCAATTCTGACTGCTGGTTTTCCCAACAAAACTCACTTTCGGGTCAGGCATTTCTGTCAGTCATTTCTGTCAGACACTCTCGTCATCTGGTCATATAAATGCCTGTCATTGGTGACTGTCATAGTACCCGTCACTCGTCATTCTGACACGCCGTCATTCTGTCTCGTGACTTACCCTAGCACAGTACTGCTATAGGACCGCGATGTATCTGCAATGACATATATAACGACATATCAACTTCCACCAAATCTTCGTCGACAAGATCCGTGGGACCTCCAAAATTTCAAACCAATGAAAATCGCGATTGACATACTACAACCAGGAGCAGTGTAGCATCAAAGTCCTCGACGCGAGTTCCTGTGTCGCAGTGGGACTACGATATAAATTATAGTTGGTGGGGAATAATATCACATTTATAAAGTGGGGTCTTCCCGGTCATGTCAGTCCAATTCAGATGCATCTGCGTCAGTTGAATTAAGTGTTTCAGATTATTCCAGCTAATGTCTCGATTCGGCATTCTGATCTCAGCTCCTACGGTATCATTCCCGAATATTGACAGTTAGGAACATTCCAAGGGTAGGTATCGATATTCGATAGTTACGATAGTATCGATTAATCGATATATTGTTATTTATCGATAGGAATTGTGTACCTATCGAAATTGATCGATACCCGGCGTGCACCTATCGAAATCGATCGATCATTAAAAAATATATGTAGTGATTGGCTAGTATCGTAATATCGATTAATCGATCCTGCCACCGCAATCCGAGCTTTTAGGTGGGCCAATTACTACAACTGGTGTAGAGAGAGCCTTCTCGCTAAAATCACCTTTATGCAGTCATGCCTGCCGAAAAGACTGAATGAGGGAACATTGAACACTCAATAATGGCTAGTATGGATACCATTGAATTTACTCAGATAGCAGAGGGAGTAGCCCCTGGTGTTTTCACTAGCCTGCTTTGCAGGGATACCGCACTCTCAGGACTTTGTCCCCTTTGCTAGCGTAAATGTTTTATTATTAATTTACTCGATTTGATTGCAAGCGTGTGTTGGCGTGTAGCCCTGCTTTGAATCCGTACTTGCGTAGTTTGACATTTATCGAGATATCGATAGATCGATAACTGTCGGTGATCACTAATTTATTATTATTTATTGATTACTTGAACTAACTTATTCATATTGATCGATATGTGATACCAACCTATTGTTATTGATCGATACCCAGACGAGACCTATCGAAAACTATCGATACGCTCGAAAACTTTCGATACCTACCCTTGGAACATTCGATCAGTTCTGACAATTCAGATGATAGGCAGGTCGCGCATGTAAGCCAATACTTCCTGGTGCAGTATGTATGAGCCTGTGGTGAGCCCCGAGGTGCAAATTTGAATTTTCAACATCAAACGAAAAGTACCAAAAACGTTTTGAGTGAAAATTCTGGCTAGCCATTAGATTAGAAAATTTCCCCCGGAAAATTAGAAGAAGAAAAAAACGTCGCGAAATCGAAATGGACGAAAATTATATACATCCCCAGATGGCTGCTTGATATTCAGAACGTTATAATCACTCTAAACCCACCGCCACCATACTCCATACACGTGTGTGAACACGGCACCCTTAATCGAGCCCAGACCATATATTCTCTAAGAGAAGCGATATCGCGCACTCAGCCCACGCCATAATGCCGTTTTATCAATTCCTTTGACGGACACGCCGTGCATATCACCTATTTCGAAATTGTGTGCATTAGCTCGTTCGCTCTTGCTCAGAGGCATGTATACGATATAAATGAACTCCGCCGTATGCCGTCACCCTACTCCGTGTAACGCAAGTCGTGCGTGACTAGACGTTAAAATGACAAGTGGTGTTGCAGTGATGGACACATAGATTCGAAATGTATAGTAGGGGCACATGCTTGGTTCTGTGAGGATCCTGGATTCCCCTTCTACCAAGTGCCATCGGCTCTCGCAGCAAGATGCAATGCTAAATGGATTCTCGCTCATCGAAAATAAAATGTAATGGGTTCAATGCGTCATATAGTACCGAGCCGTCGAATTCAACACGACGATGGGTTTGGAGTGCAACAATGCCGTGTTTATACAGCAGCATAGGAACTCTTTAGGAACACATAAAGCAGAGTTTTCGGAACCTAGAATAAGCTCAACACGATTCGGCTATGACTTAGACACGTCAAACAGAAGCACTGGTACTGTTAAAGATTCGAATGTGTCGCTCCATTCTGCAACGTTTAGAGTGAAAATCAAACTCATCTTCGTATAACGGCCGAGGGTACGTAACCGCGAACGCATTAACGTGAAATATGCTCACCACAATTCAACTCGCTGTGAGACATGCGAATTCTGTGCTGATAACACTGTACAGTTCAGGATCAGCCCGGCACCAGAATTTCTGGGTCGTTTGTTGCTCTCTTACCCTATCGAAGCTCCGAGGCTGGATATCTATCTGAGCAGATGACAGTAGTGCAAACCGATTTCCTGCAGTTCACGGCAAACAATATGACCTCTAGATATTAAGAATTTACAGTGGTATTCTGGCGCACTTAAAATTTGTTTATACTGAATATCTATTAAAGTTTTAGTATCGTTCCATCATACTCTTTGAACCGTTTCCAGAATCTAATAATGACATTTACTGCCCATCTGCGCCTAAGATGCTCAACTAGAGAATCATGATGTATATTTCTGATGGCCCAATGAGAGGTTGCTAACACAATAAGGGTGTCACCTGCAACACCAAACAAACAATCCATTCAGGCAGCGACATATACCCTATGTGACACAAAATCCCATAGCCAATCACGCCCCTGGACCACTGGGCATGGATGATAGCCGCTACAACTGAATGTACCTCCAGGCTCCCATCCCTCTACAAATCACTTCCGCTCTCCGTTGACATTGACAGCAGATATGACTCGTATTTGGAAGAAGAAACACAAATCAGCTCCAAAGGAGAGCGTGCTACAATATACATCTGATCCACGCACATTTGCTTACAACCGTTGCCTTGCGCGGAGAACAAATGCACACGGGTAGGTCGTTGGTTGTCGTGTTGATGCCACGATTGATTGCAACTAGCTGCACACAGTCCTGTGCATAATGCAGAAAAAGTTCCTCGTAGGTAGCACCCTGCAACCCCCACCCATAAGGTTGCCATAAATGTGTCAGTTTCGCCTTTGACATCAAAAGGCATTCCGAGCGGTCACGACTGAATTTTAAGAGGCATTCCTGGTGAGGCAAAGACTGTGGCTGCGGGCGGAGTCAACAAAAACATTCAGCTTGCAAAGCTTGAGATATGAATGCTCGCGTGATGCGGCAAATAGAAGGCAATGCGGACCTCCGCTGCCGCTGATAGGTGTATTGGATGGCATCGTGGCCCGGAGGCCTTGCGGCATGAAGTGTGCCGGCACAATGCTCAAGCAGGCAAGTGACTGTCTCACAACCAATACATCAGTCGCTTCCCTAAATGACGCTGGGGCCTGACAAGGCCTGCCTAGACCAAGCTCTTCCTGCCTGCAACAAATTAAAAAGCAGGCGGCATGGCGTGATGCCCCAGCAGACATGGCGCTCCTTGTACAAACCACGGGGAACACCACAACAGCATCTGAACCAGCATCTGGAACACCGCAACAGCATCCGGATCAGCATCTGGAACACCGCAACAGCATCTGGACCAGCATCTGGACCAGCATCTGGACCAGCATCTGGAACACCGCAACAGCATCTGGACCAGCATCTGGAACACCGCAACAGCATCTGGACCAGCATCTGGAACGCCGCAACAGCATCACGAACACTGCAAGGTAACGCCAAGTCTGTTGTTTTTCCACATCAACGACTCGGAGCATCGAACCTCGTGGCCTACTACAGGATGGCACAGAGGCCGGATCATTTCCCTGTTCATCCCGCGGATTGCATCGACGCCTCACATGCCGCAGGATTGCATCGACGCCTCACATGCCGCAGGATCATTTCCCTGTTCATCCCGCGGATTGCATCGACACCTCACATGCCGCGGATTACATCGACGCCTCACATGCCGCAGGAGCTGAAGGGAGTGAGAGACACCTGTCCAAACTGCTCTGGCAGAGGGATCTCCCACAGCAAGCACGACTGCTCCTGAGGGGATGGCTTCAGCAGCGCATCAACAACCTGCGACACCCGTTACACCAGCCCCTGCATCAGTCAGCTGCACATCGGCTGTGCTCAAGCCCCGTTAGGGACCTCTTGTGCGCGGCTGAGGGGTGCTCACCATCCTCGGCCCTCGGCATGCTTGGGTTTACGCTGGCGGGCGGGCGTAATTCCTAGCACGGTGTACGCTGGCGAGCGGGCGTAATTCCTAGCACGGTGGGAACCGTTCAACTGTGGCCTGTGCGCCCAGCGGACATGTCCGAACGAGATGACCTGCGGCCGAGCTCGAACCAGTCTCTGGAGGTCCCAGGCCGAGCTGGCAGGGCTCCAGGCCGGCGAAGCCACCGGTGCCGGCTCGGTGAAGTGCCCGAGAGGCACCAGCGGACAGTGGCACGCGTCCTCCGAGCATCATCCTCACGGCCAGGGCAGCCAGAGTGCTCCCCTCATGCCACCACACCCTCGGGACTCCTCACAGCATTCGATTCCTATGGCATCTTTCCTTCGCTTTACTCTTATTCCTGCCACTCTACGACACACGCAACACCCCACATGCAGTTGGGCACCTGAACGAAGCTGTCACGACTTGGCACCACGAGGGTAGCCCACACCTATGCGCTGGATGCGAAGCGTGACGTCTGCAGCTCCGAGGGGACCATTGGCTTTTCAGAGTTTTACAGGTTGCTGACCAGGATGGAGCAGAGGGCAGGCCGCACCGAGAGGATGCCCGGTGTCTGGTATGAGTTTGCCATGAAGCGGATGATGTCGGTCATGGCCACGACGGAGCCGGCGGCGTAGCGTGGGTGCAGCTGCGGGTGACGCTCCATGATGCGGTCCTCCCTCGAGTGGTTAACCGTCACACTGCCCCCGTGGGACAGGTCATTCTGCTCCGCCCCATCCCCCCAGCAAAAGCACCCCGTCATCTGCCCCTCCCGAGCCACCTCGCTCAAATGAGCCATCGACAACCCCCTGCCAGCCTCCCCACATTCCCACAAGAAACCTCGCCCCGTTTACCCCATGCTCTGCACCCTCCAACAGATAGCATAGTGCAGAGGGTTCGCCAAGTAAGCTTTGCCTGGTCAGCCCTGAGATCGAGCTTGCGCCCAGAATAACCCGAGAGAGGTAGAATGAGTTTCGTAGGGGCGCACGTTGTACTGGTTCTTCAACCGGCTCGTCAGCTTTTTGACCGGCTCCCATACTTGCTTGGCATAATCGTTGAATGAAGCGGCTGAAGGAAGGATGGATGCTCGGCTGACAGGTGGGTCGGGGTGGATCCGTGCTTGGTTTCGCGCGGCTCTGGGCCCCCGCGCTGACACAAGGGTGTGCCACTTCATGAAGTGGCTGGGCCCTGGGCCTACTTTCTGCGGGCCTCTCATCAGCTGGCGTGGCACGGGCGACAGCTGGTTCATGGACGCCATATGGTTCACGCCTGCAGACACCGCCTCCGAGTCCCACGAATCAGCGCCTTCGAGAGGCATCGCCGCTGAAGGGCAACAGACGGTGCAGTGTCATAGCGCCCCGCCCAGCAGACCGAACCTTCGCTCATCTGACTCTGAGTGATATATAACGTGGTATATCGTGACTTGCACATGCGCCAACCAATCACAACTGCGTTTTGTTTATTGATTGAGTTGATTTGCCTAGGTCTGTCTTTATAAAGAGCTTACTTTTTCTTTTTTTGGTTTGTTTGATAAAGAAAAAAGATCATTATAGTATTTTTTTCGGGTTTCAACTGTTGATACATGACTAGAGAATGACAAGTAGTAGTGCACTGGGCAGCGGCGATCTTCCGATGGCCGCACAACATCCTTGCATATGACATGTTTAAGAGCAACTGCACTGCAAACTTCATCTACCTTTGCCTTAGAGGCTTCTCTGTTACACAATGGAGCTTTATTTCCTGAACTGCTGGATCCCGGGCGGGTTGTTCAGATCTCTACGTGCATCCATCAGCGCTGCGGGCTGCAGTGGGGGTTCCACGCACCTGCGATAATGGGGACGGGGGCGTCCCAGGCGGCAAGAGCACCCTCCAGAACATTCACAGTCAGCAGCGTGTCCAAATCCATCATCAGCAGCTCGTTGGTCCTCGTGTGGCCGGGCAGAATTACCAGATTCTTCGCGGTCTTTGCGCCACACTACACCACAGGTCTCCGACGACCCCTCAGACATCCCCCCTCCTCGGACATCCCCCCTCCTCCGGCATCCCCCATCGGCGCGCATCACCTCCAGCACGCCCTGAAGCCGCTATGGCAAGCTGCACTGATGCCGCTATGGCACGCCAGGGAGTGCAGAAATCAGAGGGGCGGATCACGCAACGTCCAAGGGTCCGAGCTTGCCGAGGCTTTCGCAGCGGGCATCACCATATCTAAGGAGGCCCACTTGAAGGCGTCCCTCTTGACGTACTGCACTCCGGGGAACCTGGTCTGCACCGTCTTACTCGGGGCTTCCCTGTCATCAGCCGCCAGCCCGTCAGCCCGTCAGCCCGTCAGCCATCACGATGGCTGTGGTCTCCACTTCCAGTCTTCCACGAAAGCGGTAAGAGACCGGGTCAGACGAGACGGGGTCACGTGGCTGAAGCTACGCAGTGCCGCGGTGCTCACAGGCCACCCCCGAAGCGCTCAGAGGATGAGCAGATCTCACCTGCTGAGGGAGGGCATCCTGGGACCCATGAGGGGGAGCGCGCTTCCGCGACCCGATATAGCCGGCAGCCTAGGGGCAGGGGCACTTGGCCTAGATGCGGGGCTCATATCTCGGCGGAGCCCGCAGGTGCGCTAGAGGCTGCCGGCGCGTCCGAGCCCAGCAGCCTCTAGCGCATCACGTTCTGCTCAACAGTGATGAACAGGCCGGCGCGGCCACCCTAGCGGCCCGGCGAGCAGCTTGCGAGGGAGCAGCGAGTGACGCGCGGGCGACGCTACGAAGCAGCGAGCAGAGGCGCCCGCGCAGCAGGCCAACGCACGCCGCCGCCTCTGATCAGACTTGCCACAGATTTCGGAGCGTCTGGGTTGAATTCTGAGACACTCTCCATGGACTGCGTGCAAACATCGGACGTGGCAGTTGCCTCTCCCCAACATCTGACGTGGCAGTTGGGGGGGGACAAGCCGCCGGGTGAACGGGGTGGAAGGGAGGCATCGATCGGCTCGACCTGCACAGCACGACTATGTTCTGCCATATCACCAGGGAGGGGCACCGCAGCGGCTCGATGACCGCCATCATCTGCTGCCACAAGTTGTCCTCCGTGAGAACCAGCAGCAGGTGCCCGCCCATGGTTGCCACAGTCTTGAGCCGCAGCCTGCAGCGCCCACCGGATAGGCAGCAGAATCTGAGCCCGTGGTGATGTCTGCCAGGCACTGGCATGCCGCAGGCTTGCAGGAAATCTGCCCTACAGCTCGGGGCCTCGCAGGCCTCGCAGGCGCGCCCGTCACGCGGCTGGTCAAAACATTCCCACGTTTGGGGGCGGTGGCAGAGCACAGAAAATACTGTGGGGACCCTCACCGCTCGTACGTGTCCCTCTCGAGGTCGTCGATCTCTTCATTGCGCTCCTTCTCCTTCTCCAACTCGACCTCCTTCGCGAACATCTGCCGAGCGTTGCAAGTTTGCGGCGACTCCAGCAGCTCCTTTAGTGTTTTGGATGGCTTGTGGCGCAGTGGCGTCGAGGCCGGCAGGGCTGCACCCAACCCACGCCGGAGAAGCCACCCGCAGCAAGTAACCCTCGTGTGCAGGGCAGAGCGCAAAACAGTCGCCTCGGAGCCACCGCCATTGCCACTGCCACTGCCACTGAGACACGGCCACACGTCCGCGAGAACGATCCTCGGTTGTGCTCAAAGCTTGGGCGCCTGTGACACTTCTGAGGCTCCGTCATGCCCCAGACGCCACGCCGCCTGCCGCCCACGACGACGTGCACACGCACCTGGGTCATGGACGATGCACTTCCACCACATGAAGGGGTCTTTGCCTTGCTTTCCATAGATGTGCTCTGCAAAGTCGCCGGTCGTAGGCGAAATAATGGATCTCCTCCTCCTACCACTGCCGCAGTACCCACCACAGCATTCGATCCATCGGCTTAGCATCGCTTTGAGCAGATTGAGTGCACATCAACCGTCCACAGGGCTCCCCAAAGATTGAGCTGCTCCGAAAGAGAATGGGGAGATGGCCGAGCCGCTGACACTCCGCGGAGCGCCCTCAAAAACCGAACAACTCCAAAGTTGGTGCAAGCTCCTCCACCGGCAACAGCACCAAAACATCACTGACGCGGAAGAGGAGGAGGAGCTGAGCTCACTTGTTGTTCGCAGCTACGCGGGCGGTGGCCGCGCCGTTGACTCCTGGGCGCTCCTGAGTGCACATCACAGCAGCGGCGGCGGCGGCCGGAGTCAGCCCGCCAAGCAGCCCCCCTGAAGGTGCCCGCTAGCATGGGCTCAGATAACCCGCCCCTTTGAAGGCGCCCGCCGGCATATGCCCAGCACAGAGACCGCCCAGCACAGTGACCGCCCTGCACAGAGACCGCCCTGCACATGGGCGCTGCCAGGACGCCAAAGCTCATCAGGCCAGGAGGCTTCGGGCCGGCTGGCTCCTCGGTGAACTGCAGTGAACGTGCAACGAAGGGACACCACCTGTAAGGTGAGCGGGGCACCACCTGTAAGGTGAGCGGGCCACTACCTGTATGGTGAGCGGGCCACCACCTGTAAGGTGAGTGGGGCACTACCTGTATGGTGAGGGACCGCAACGCTTCGACCCCGGGGCTGTGCATCTGTTCCAGATCCGACTGCCCCGCCGGCAAATCCACTCCCCCCGCCTCCCGCGCCCCTGTCAATGGGAGTGCTTAGTGCGACCAACCCCTTCAAGGGCCACAGGTGTGGGTGAGCTACACTGCGCCGAAAGGGGAAAAGGAGGGGGAAGACAGCGGGCTGCCGGTGGGACACAGGCCGCGCAGCACAACTACTACCCAATCCGGTGACGCCTGCTGGAGTGTCCGTGACTGGGCGCGAGCTCCTGTCTGTGACTGGGCGCGAGCTCCTGTCTGTGGCTGGGCGCGAGCTCCTGTCTGCGACTGGGCGCGAGCTCCTGTCTGCGACTGGGCGCGAGCTCCTGTCTGTGGCGAGCTGTTTCCGATGAAGTCAGAGCGCTGTGGTTGCCGGGGCGCTCCGAAAGCGCCTCTCAGGGGAGAGGCCCGCAGCGCGCCGCAAATAGAGGCGGGCGGGACAAGGCCGCAATGGCTTGGTTGGAAGCGGACCTCTTTGTGGCAAATCAGGTAGCATATTGTGTCGGCCTGTATGATGAGATCTTCCCCTGGATTCAGCACCACGTGCCCGGCGTTGTCCTGCGGACCCGCCACGTGGCGCTCAACTGCAGGAGCCCCCGCGCGCCAGGGAGCGAGGGCGCCTGCCACCTGTCACGGCTTCTGGGAGCTTGAGCGGGCAGTCCAACAATCGCACCTGAGCCGGACCCGCGGCCTGGTGCCCGGGCGCGAGGGCAAGGAGGAATAGATGCGCACCACGGATGCTGCCAGGAGGGTGATCTCATGTTTGCGGTAGAGATTGATGTTGGCCTGCTTGAAGGTCAGCCCAATGTACGCCGGGCTCAGCATGGAGGCTGCACACCTCACAGCAGCTTCTCAGTGCTCCGCCACCGTGGCGGCCACCGGGGCACGGCCTCCAGCCACAACTGCCTTCTGCACGTTGCTCCACGTGACACAGATTGCTGCAAAGCGCTCAAATCTCGGTCCACCCGGCCCCTGCCCAGCGGGCAGAGAGGCGCATTTCACCGCGGTGGGAAATGAATACATATCGGATCCAGCGGTCTCTCCGGTGGTGGTGAGAGGCGCCAACTCCAGGCAGAAGCGGCGTGACACGTGACACAGGGGCTGGTCAGAGACGAGCCATAGCGAGTGCCGAGCGCCGGATAGGAGGGCGCGCGGCCTGAGGCTGCGGGGGAAGGGACTCGAGGGGTTGGGGTGCGGACAGAAAATGTTGCCACTGGAGCTGTTGAGCTTCTCATGCTGCCACTTGTACATGAAGGAGTCCATCCGGAACACGCCGAGGGTCATGTTGCGGTTGTCCCGGCCCCGGCAGACGAGGTCCACGATCAAGGCAGAGAGGCCGGTCACCCGGCAGGTCTGCGCAAGCATGTTAGCCTGCGAACCCTCGCCCCTCTCCCGGCGCTACCTTTGCCCCATCGGAGACGCCCCCCTCGACCATGCAAACCTCACAACTCGCACCAGCAAAAGCTGCACACCCCGTCCCCTCCCCGGCGTCCACGTGGCGGGGGACAGGAAGTTGACCACAAGGGTTGAACGGCGGGTTGAAGGGCAGCAACGCACCATCAGCTCATTCACCAGATGCATCGAGTACGTCGGGATACCGCACTGCCGGGCCAGCTTCAGGCTCGATCTGTTCAGCAATAGCAGCTGCAGCAGCCAACCTCCCGTGCCATCACCTCGTTGCACGACAGTCCGAGACGGCGCGGCACACAATCGCGGGCAAAGGTAGCGCCCTCCTGGGAGCCGCCTGCTGCCATGCCCAGCAGCTCGTGTGGGGAAAGGTTTGCGCAGTGCTCCCCCCTGCCGCGGTGCAGCATGGCCTGGGACCGGGCCCTTACTCACTGTTTAGTGGTTCGACGCGTTGCCAGAAATATCGTTCGAATATTTGATTTTGGCATTCGAAGAATGCTCCCTTTTCAGGAGTAAATAGCCGACAGGCGTCGCCGCTCCCACGAGCTCCTCGACCACATGGGGGCAATGCCGGCATGTGATAAATGGGCCTTCGACTGCGGCAGGCGCCAGTGCCGGCATGATTTCATACAGTGTTTCAACGTGCTCAAAATATGCCGAGAGCCACGACCGAGCAGAAGTCACAAGAGCTGAGAATGTATCAAATCATGCCCTCGGGACAAACGGTGCATACGTCTCCAATATTCGTGTATGAAGGACATTGACATTGGCGTTTTTGTTCTTTCTGATGGTTCTAGGGTATCTCGCTGACGCCCAACGAGGGCGGCCCGCTGCGCTCTGGCATGTGGGGAGGTGCGCCAGTGCCCCACCACGCGCCGCCCTTCGCTTCAGACACTCCGGCGCCTGAGCTAAGCCAAACACATGCGCAGCACGCGGTGGAAGCGTGATACCGGATAGCTGTTAACACACGATCCTTACATGACCCGAGATGGCACATCAACGAGAGCATGAACCTGTCGTGAGAAACAATACCGCATATATGCCATATCATATCACTATGAACAGTGTATATGCCATATCATTTCACTAGGAACATCATACATGCCATATGATATCACTACGAACATCATATATGTGATATCATATCACTATGAATATCGTATATACCATATCATATCACTATGAACAGTATATATGTCATATCATATAACTATGAACAGTGTATACGTCATATCATATCACTATGAACATCATATGTGTCATATCATATAATTTGCACACATCATGTAGATGTCTGAGAACTATTTGTGGCCTTGTGTAAGCTCCGCAGATGGAGATTTTGAGTGCCGCGCCGGGAATAGACATCCGAAGATAATGAATGGCCAACACTTTCCCGGCCACTAATGGATGCCGTCGACGTCCCTTGCATTCCATGCTCCCCATTGCGCTCTCGCGGGGGACTCGCCGCTTCGATGCACAGCAAACATCACACGGTAACGTCTCCAGAAGCATCATACGGATGCCCGACTGTATTCCTGGAAGCATTACCGACAAGAAGGGACAGGTGTGCTCTGCGGTTTTGGCACCGGCAGGCGTGGCACCGGCATCCTCGGGGCAACCGGCGCCTATAGTCACCACTGGCAACCCCTAACCCCCCTAAGGCCCCACCGTCATGCTGCACAGCTCTTCTGCATTGAGATCTCAGGTTCGCTAAAGATCACCTTCACCAGGGCCCTGGGGTCGCCAAGAGGGTACCTTCATGGGAATTGTCGGGTTGCGGCGATGCACATACGCTGCACGCATAATATTCTCCCGGTCCTCCGCCACGTCATCCTGGCCATACCCAGCCAGAGGTATCCGCGTTCCATCACTCTCAGAGCTGCAGTGACTGGCGTTTTTGCCCCTCACCTCCTGAACCGTCCAAGGGAATGAGGTCTACCTCAGAAGCCAGGCGAGTTCGGCCAGTCGGACTGGACATCAGGGAACCAAGCGTCCTAGAAGGGCAGCCAGGTGGGGGAGCACACGCTTAGCACATGCTCAGGGATGTCAGAGCTTCCCCTCAGCTCACGGTGGGCTCCTTCGCAGGATAAGCTGCTGACTCATCCCGGCCCTGCTTCTGCCGCATGCTCCAGAGCGGGGCCAGGAAGCGGGGCCGCCATGGGGGCTGCCATGGGGGTCAGGGGCAGTGCCCACCTGTGCGCTGAGGTGGGGCATCACGAAGATGAACCCACACTTGTCGATGGCGGCTGCAGCACAAGTGAACCCAGCCCACGCACCACCTTGTACCGCGCACCTTGTACCGCGCATGAAGCTTGATGATGTGCTTCAACGAAAACCAGATTAGAACCGCGTTTCGCCACAATCATATTTGCATCGATATCGAGTCCATTGCCAATGAGAACTGAGGGGTAGCGAGAAGGCGGCCTTGCTGAAAACCGTGCTGACGTCTCCGGCAGCTCAAGCAACAGACCCTCGCCACTCGCCAGCCAGCGCCCATGCATCCTGGAGGCACGCTCGGCAAGCGGCCGAAGAGGCTGATGAGCTGCGCACATGCCGCGGCAGCACAGGGGGCAGCACAGCGGGGGGCAATCACGGACGCGTGACGGGAGCAAGTGACATGTGTTGCACGCGAGGACGGCGCGCAGAAAGACGCTTCTATCTGATGTCAGATTGAACCATCTTCACTCACCGCGCCGGAGATCTTCAGAGTCCTGTGCCAAGCAGCGCACCCCCGACCATACCCCTCCCCCAGCCCTCCACACGCCTGAGTCCTCAAAAAGGATGAATAACTATCCACGGCTGCCAAAGCTGCACTGCGAGCAATCCACGGCTGCCAAAGCTGCACTGCGAGCAATCCACGGCTGCCAAAGCTGCACTGCGAGCAATCCACGGCTGCCAGCACAGGCGCTGCAAGTATTGGCCTGGCGAGACGTAAGCAGCACCCTGGAGGCTCCAAGCTTGCACCGCTCCAAACGGTGGCGTCCATTCAGAACAAACGATCACCGGTGCCGCTCCTGAAGAGTGCCGCTTCGCCAAGGGTGGTGAGACGCAAGGCTTCCTCAAGGGCAATGGAGGCGGCACAGCCGGAGGCGGTCAGGCCTGCAGGCTGCGGTCGCGTGGCTGACCGGGAGAGCACATGAGTGGGGCTGGGGCCCAGCCTCACGACATGCATGGAGGCCGCTTGAGGCGCCATCGGGCAGGGCGCCGGGCTCCGCAGCCGGGCAGCTGGGCAACTCTTGGTGGACGTGAAACAAGTTCGGAGCCAACACGTACCATGGGCGTGCCCTTGAGGAACACCACGTGTCTTCGCACCCAGTTCTTCTTCAGAAGT
This sequence comes from Cymbomonas tetramitiformis, assembly GCA_001247695.2. NCBI lineage: Eukaryota > Viridiplantae > Chlorophyta > Pyramimonadophyceae > Pyramimonadales > Pyramimonadaceae > Cymbomonas > Cymbomonas tetramitiformis. The sequence goes on along the minus strand of LGRX02033812.1, from coordinate 31,263 downwards.
TCTTGTAGCTCATCCTAATTAGACCACGGAGGGGGGAAGGGGGGTATAAAGGACTGCTGAGCGTCGAAGCAGAGAAGCAAATCAAGGTTGAGGGCTCCGCCGCCTACAGCTAACAGCAGGCGTCAAAGAGCGGGAGGGATTGACAAAGGAGAAGTAGATGGGAGTAGGTAGAGTGTGACCCCTCTGGACAAATGAGCAACTGGAACGCCAGCTGGCATGCGGAGGTGCATACGCTGAACTAGCAATGCCACAGAGCGTTGGCCATTTGGCAGTTGAGAAAAAAAAAGTGAAAGGGGTCTTCCGCGGTGACGCAGAGCACAGCCTCCGGTCAGCGCTTCATACCCCAGCCGCCACAGCACGGCATCAGGGAAACCCTCCCCGGAGAAGGGCGGTCGAGAAACAGCGTGGAAGCTTCCAGCTGGATGTTGCAGGGCAGGGGGGGAGACCGAGGGCTCGAAGCGCGCGAGGATGACGATCTCGGGGGTGTCCTCGCGGTTCTCGGCGCAGAAAATGAGCTCCTCGAACATCACCGACGCCGTCAGCATGTCGCTCCCGGCCACTGCTCCGCCGATTATCAGCACATGCCCGGGTCTCCTCCCCCACTGCACCATCCAGCACCACGTCCCAGCAACCCCCAAGGGTACGCCACCCATTCAGCACTCGTACGCCCCACCAGTCTTGGCAGGAATGAGGCAGCAGGTGCTCCGCTCCTCCATTCCGCAGCTCTCCCCGCACGCGCCTGCCATCGCTTCCATCGTATCCTCCTTGCCTTCCAAGCGTTGCGTGCGGCTCACATGCAGGGCTAAGGGCATCTGCTCCAGACGGGGGCGCCCGTTGCTTCCCGCAACGTCGCGGCAGCGAGCTTGCGCCCCATACCACCCACGGTCGGGCAAGGCAATGTGTGAGACACATCAAGCAGGCATGTCGGGGCTGGTGGACATACAGAAGAGTGGAAAGGGGGGCGAGAAATGGCACACAAAGGTTTTCTACCTCGGGGCTAGCATCGCTCGAAACGCGTGAAGATCGATCCAAAAGCTACTGTTGGTTCAACTTTCTGTCTCGTCAAGACAGGGGTGTGCGCTGGGTGTGGGCCCAGACCATTGCAGGGTAGAAGTCGCCCCCTCCTTGGTCTTGATGCTGCTTCAGCCGCACGATGTGCGCGATCTCATGAGTGAAGAACGCGATGCCTGCGCAGAGGCACTGAGTGAGACGGGCGGCCGGCGCGGGGTGGAGGTGCAAGATGACAACTCGTACACAAGAATCAGCAGAGCGCGGGCGAGAGTCAGAGCTCGTGGCGCAGGCGAGTGACAGAGCTCGTGGCGCAGGCGAGTGTCAGAGCTCGTGGCGCAGGCGAGAGTCAGAGCTCGTGGCGCAGGCGAGTGTCAGAGCTCGTGGCGCAGGCGAGTGTCAGAGCTCGTGGCGCAGGCGAGTGTCAGAGCTCGTGGCGCAGGCGAGTGACAGAGCTCGTGGCGCAGGCGAGTGTCAGAGCTCGTGGCGCAGGCGAGTGACAGAGCTCGTGGCGCAGGCGAGTGACAGAGCTCGTGGTGCAGGCGAGTGACAGAGCTCGTGGCGCAGGCGAGTGTCAGGCTCGTGGCGCGAGCGAGTGACAGAGCTCGTGGCGCAGGCGAGTGACAGAGCTCGTGGTGCAGAGGCGAGTGTCAGAGCTCGTGGCGACGGTGTCAGAGCTCGTGGTGCAGGCGAGTGTAGAGTGCGGAGTGGCATGTTATCCACGGCTGCATGGAATGCGGAGTGGCATCTGATCCACGGCTTCATGAAGTGCGGAGTGGCATGTTATCCACGGTTGCATGGAATGCGGAGTGGCATCTTATGCACGGCTGCATGGAGTGCACTGCCTTTGTGGTGCTGTCAGCGTAAGCATCGGCTGCAGTGCACCGCCTTCAGGCGGAAGCCAGCAAAGGCATTTTAGATGGGATCCGAAGAGTTTGCCCTTACCTCTAACGATGAATACGACAGTCATGAATCGGCCGATCGTGGTTTGCGGCGCGAAGTCGCCATACCCTACGGTGGAGATGGTGACAAATATGAAGTATACCATCTGCCATTCAAAAGAGGGGCCATAACACCACGCTCAGCCGCAGCATAGTCACCATTGGCTGTGGCAGCGGGGCCGTCACACCACGCTCAGCCGCAGCATAGTCACCATTGGTTGTGCCACAATCAGCAGCAGCGAGTCGAGAGCTTGCATACTATTCAGCATCTTGCTGGAACAAGCATCAGGCATATATGCTCTTGAGCAAGAAGGCAGGATCAGAGGGAGAACATGGTCGAGGCACAAGCAACTCCTGAAATACATACAGGCCCTGCGGGGGTGTGGCGCCGCTGCCAGGGGGGCAACTCCTGAAATACATGCAGGTCCTGTGGAGATGTGGTGGCACGGCTCCCGAGGGGCGAAGGGGCAACTCCAAACATGAGTGCGTCCTGTGACATGGTCATAGTGAAGTGGGTGGTGGCAAACAGACGAGTGGGGGAGTGGTTTGCCAAATTTGCCAGATACCTGGAAGAAGCCGACCTCACCCATCTCGGCGTACAGGGAGCTGTCAAATACCGTTACCTCTCCTAGCACTTCCACCATGAACATGACGGCGGCCATTACCCCAACCAGTGTGAGGAACTTAAACATCGATTGCAAGATGCCGCGGTTCAGCGCAGACAGCATGCGCAGGGCGCCGTAGCCCTCCAGGCTCTCATAGGACTCCATTACCCTGTGAGGGAGCCCGGCACGCAACTCTTCAGGCACTGCGCACGTGGCGGCACAGGGGGCACATCCCTTCAGGAGCATCTCCGATGCTGTGCCAAACCCTGGAGGGAACACCTCGAGAGAGAGCGCGTCAGAGTGCAAACAAAGCCGCTTCAGAGAAAAGACAACCTTCCTGAAAACAAAAGCGTTATCCAAAACCTCGTCCCTCAAGGCCCGCAATCACACAGCCTCATTGATACATTCCTGGAAGTCCACGGGGCATGAGGGCTCGGCTCCCCCTGAGAAAGTTGCCTTATCTATTTATTTATTTGTTTATTTATCCGTGAGGCATGACTGGCGACACTCGATCTCCCTTCAACTCTTCGTAAGTCCGATTTGCTCCACAGTAAACTCACAAAGTCTTGGTGGCCATCGAAAGTCCATCGGCGCACAGTGTTCTCGGTTAGCGGCACTTGCTCGACCAGGCTCCGCGGGAAGCCGGCGTTTGGCCGTTGAGGGGAGACAGCGGCACTCGCTCCACCAGGCTCCGCGGGAAGCCGGCGTTTGGCCGTTGAGGGGAGACAGCGGCACTCGCTCCACCAGGCTCCGCGGGAAGCCGGCGTTTGGCCGTTGAGGGGAGACAGCGGCACTCGCTCGACCAGGCTCCGTGGGAAGCCGGCGTTTGGCCGTTGAGGGGAGACAGCGGCACTTGCTCGACCAGGCTCCGCGGGAAGCCGGCGTTTGGCCGTTGAGGGGAGACAGCGGCACTCGCTCCACCAGGCTCCGCGGGAAGCCGGCGTTTGGCCGTTGAGGGGAGACAGCGGCACTCGCTCCACCAGGCTCCGCGGGAAGCCGGCGTTTGGCCGTTGAGGGGAGACAGCGGCACTCGCTCGACCAGGCTCCGTGGGAAGCCGGCGTTTGGCCGTTGAGGGGAGACAGCGGCTAGGGCTGTGTGCAGTTTAAGACGGAAGCCGACCTGAGGACCCGGAGAAAGGAAAATGATATCCACGTGGAAAAGTTGCCCCACTTTTGGGCAATGAGGGAGGAGATGGTTAGGATATCCACGAAGGACCGCACGGTGAACACGTAGTTGAAATTCATCTCGGCTCGAAACGCGGACGCCATCCAGTGAGTGACGAAAAATGATACCATTCCCAGCTCTATGTGGTAGGCACTGTCGCTCACCTGCGAGAGAGGAAAGGACGTGGCGGCTGACTAAGCAGCCCAAACGCTGGGAGAGTATCAAGATTGTGCGTACTAAGAACAAGAAGATAAGTGGAATATGAGAACCATGTGCAGGGGCTTCACAAGGGGAAACGAGGGCAGCTGCTTGGACGCCTCGAGGAGGGAGGCACGACCTCGAATTCGTAAGTCTTCACAATCCACAAGCACACCACCGTGAGGCTACATCCGAGCTCGCATACAAGCAGTCCAAATATTACAATCATGGTATCGGGAGGACGTTGTTCGTTTCCAAGGCAGTCGTCGAAAAAAGAGTATGCACCAGAGAGAATCCTGGAGCATGGCCAGCGGCTTGTCAGGAGCAAGCACACTGTAGCATCAAGGTGCAAGATTGAGCAAGCACACTGCAGCATCAAGGTGCAAGATTTCGAAAATGACGGAAGTTATTTTTCGGAAAAGAAATGGGAATTTTCGGTGCACAGATCTAAGCCTTGACGTACCCAGGCATATCCCGTTCAGCGCATCGCCTGGCATACCAGTAGAATCCTCGCATTATACTGTACCAGATCACAACGACTACGAGCAAGAATAAACCCAAGGACAAGTGAAGAACTGACTTGCGCCAGCTCGCGCCGTCGATGTCTTCCAGGCATACCGGATTTGAATCAAGAAAGTTGCAAATATGATGAACGTTACTTTTCGCCATGTTGTTGCACGGGTTTTCAGAGTAAATCCGCCTTGCGCAGGAATTTTCGACGTCTCATCGTAGCCCTCTGAGTATTCTTATAAGATCGAAACTAAAGATTGGCACAAATAGTGATAGGGTGCCAAATTTTCTTTGCATTTCCTGTGTACTTCATTCACCTCTCCCAATGTCGTCGCGTACCTCTTGGGCAAACAGAATTAGATAGCCCTCTGTCGACGCTCTCTCTCTGGACAGTGGATGCATAATCCTTGTCCACGATTTCACTCAAAAAACTTAAAAGCATTTCTTATGGTTCATTTTGTGCACATCGTTCTGAAGTCTCAGAGCGCAGAGCGCAACTACAGCTAGCTGCTACGGCTCGCCTGGTGATGAATCCGACGGTCCTTTCCACAATTTGAAAAGTCACGTTAACCATAACAGATAAACGATGGGTAACTCGAAATCAACCTGTGACACGGGGACAGAACTGTCCTAAAGCGTTTTGACCTGCTCAATTTGAATTGAGCATTTTCGTCAAACAGAGCGACGAATAGTTGAAACTATTTTCTCTCAGTTCAACAGTGTTCAATAGTAAGAAGCATTCATGTATAGAAGAGAAAAGCACGACAGTGTTGACTTTGTGATAAAACGGGACAATTTTCATGTGTAAACTTGTAAGCTCTCGCATGTGAACGATGGCATCAGGCGGACGTGAGGATACTGGCGTGGGCGGGCGACACGCGACGGAATCCCCAGCATATTCATCAAATGCTAGAGTGATTACAATTACAGTACTGTGACACTGTAGAGCTCTTCATTACGATTAGAGTGAAGACAAGAGTCTGCAGTCTCGAGTCTGCAGCTGCAGTCTCACGAGAGAGGAAATGAATATCCATCAGTATAGAGTATTGAGTACTGTATATCTGTAACTGTGTCACAGTAATAATACTGTTTACTGTATGACCAAAACATTCTCATGACGATCACGATGAGATGCAGATCGAGATGCTGCTTGCTGCATGCTCAAAATTGCTCATCCGATCGCCATCCCTGGGATGATCCCATGCTCGTTTCAGCAGACGAAGAGTCGAAGTGACACGAAGACCAAGAGTCTACTGTAGAGTGAGAGAGAGAGTCACAGAGCGGCAGCGGCAGCGCCAGCGCCAGCGGCAGCGGCAGTCATGACATGACGATGCGTCAGCGTCATCGCATCGTCAACTCAAGTCGCAGTCGCAGTCGTAGTCAAACTGGAAGTGGCAGCTACTGTACTCGTAGCAGGTAGTCCTTACTCTGGAACCCGAGTCTCCGGACCGAAATAGCGCGAATATTACTTAGGATTTGTAACAGAGTGAGCTGATGGGCGTCCGGAGACTCTGGAAGTACTTGTCTGGTCCTTCGAATCCCCCAAAATGTGTACAGTGGGGGTAACCCTATATGTACAGTTTAGTCAAATGCCGCGCGTTGACCATATAATTAGCGCATTCGCGCGCGCGATATCGCAAATTGAAGGTTTTGAGTACCCGGAGAGTTATTTGTGCATGTGGGAGATTAAAAATGATGAAAACCACAATATAAAAACGTGCCAAGCACTTAGGGTACAAACTAGGGGTAACCCTACATGTACACATTGAATTATACACGTTTTCGCCCAATAAACGTATCCAAATTAGATTTTTGACCGTTCCAAAGTATAAAACTGGGAGTATTTCTCTATTAGGTAATGACCCCACGACGACAACTCGAAATATTGAGATGCGTGCCATATATTAAAGATTAAAAACATTAGTGGCAATCGAAAAAAAACAAAATATTTTGCACTGTTTTCTGTCGTCTAAACTGTTTTCCCAAGATTCTGTCGTCGCAGATCCGATCGAATATAACACGCGTTTCCACGCTATTTTATGAAATCGCGCGCTATTTTGACGAGCATGTTCGAGATCTCAAGGCGCATCCAATCGATATTACGGAACAGTATTTATTTATTGTGAAATACGGCCATCCAGCAATTATTCACCAACGATTCGCCATTTTTGGACGATTCTGTCATGCTTAAATATGATGTTCGTTATGAAAATGCGATGTGTACATATAGGATTACCGCATTTCCAGGGTTCCCCCCACTGTATGGTGGCAGCAGGGGGTTATTATAAGCAGGTTTGCTGCTTGACGCATGTCCATAGGAGGTGCCCAGAACTCCCAGTACAGTTATCACTCACCGTTAACACTTAACGCTTAAAAGGCGAATTGGTTTATTCAGTATTTTCGTAACCCCTCTTCCGGTAAGTCGATGTTGCCATTATGGTGTTGCCCGCCTTTTTTAAATAACTCTCGTGTCCGTGGTCCAATTCGAACTTTAAAAATACCGCCTGCTTTGCAAGGATACCGCACTCTCAGGACTTTGTCCCCTTTGCTAGCGTAAATGTTTTATTATTATTATTACCGCCGGAAACGTCTCGGCGAGGCGCATCGCGCTGCACCGTCTATATATTGTTGTAAACATGCACAAAGCGTTTCGGTGTCAAGTTACAAATTGCGATTGTTACATATGCTCAACATATTCCCAACTATAAACCCTAATATCGTTGACCCTAATGTCGGCTCCATAAACCCTATAAAGTTCATATTCTAGGTCCACGGTCAAAACGAGGGTTGTTACATCATTAGGGCTTGTATAGCTTAAATGTAACGAACTTGTATGTGTCGGGTTTCATTTAACTTGGAATTTTATGCAAAATGATGCTTCTTCACAATTTCCATACACATGTTTGAATGCGCCTTGTGACCTTGATGCGACGTTTTCGGATCTGTTTTCACAATTGTGATCGGAGGTCAAATGCCTTAACAAATCAAAATTGAGTACAGGATTTTCGATGCTTCGTTTTCGAAGCACATACCGGAAGAGGAGTTAATCAGCTTTTTTGCATAACCATCACGTTTTCTTACATTACGCTCACTTGCGGCACTTTTGTGCGACCAATGGCATATCCACATCATCTAGACACATCCGCCCCGACCCATTCCAAGGTCGCACGCACCTCAGATCACGAAATGTCGCCGATGACATGCCTCAGAAGCTTTGGAATTGTCTCTGGTCACTACTCATTTTATGGCGGCATATGGTCGGCCACGCGCCATGCCCACTTGCGGCACTTGTGTGTGCGACCCATGGCACATCTCCATCGTCTGGACACATCCCCTGACCCATTCCAAGGTTGCGCGCACCTCAAATCACGAAATATCGCCGATGACATGCACCGGAAGCTCTAGAACTTCTCTGGTCACTGCTCATTTTAACATGGACCATGCACAAACATTTCTTGGATATATCATATACGTATCGGATATATGTGGAAGCGGTGTTCATACTCTCCAACGTTCAAAAAGAAAAAATGCATTCCGCAAAGTAAAACGCGAATTATAGTTGTGTTGGCGCACCTTTACGCAATGCTAAAGTTAATCCGCTATTCGGTATTCTAATTCGCCTTTTAAGTGTTAACACTATATTGACGGATTCGTTTTCAGCAGTATGAGTGCGGGAACCGCGATAACTTCTACGCTAGTCAACTACTTGCGATGTATGAATAATAATAATATTAATAATAAAACATTTACGTCGATGAGTAAGGCAATGCCTTCGGAACGATCTACTCGAGTCTGTTCCCCTCATACATGACAGTCTGCAAGGCAGGAAGCATTCCACAGAGCATGGAAGCATGGGTGACAAGGCACTAATTAAGCGTGTCTGCCACCAGCGTCGGAAAAAACATCAGAGGGCCGCGGAGCTGATGCACGATGGTGATGGAAGCGGAGTGGGCGGTGGTGGTGATGAAGTGAAAAAGCCCACGGGTGCTCCGGCCCCTGGGCCAGTGGTAACCCCGCAGAGCCGGAGCCCTACGGGGCCCTAGCCCCATGGGGGCTGGGGGAAGGGTGGGGGTTTACATAGTTGCCTAGCATTTCCCCTGCGGCCTTTACCACCTCATTTTCTTTCCTATTTTTTGTGCATAGTTCTTGAATGCTGGGCGCTTCCTCTATGGTGTCACTTTCAGGTATGATTCCCGTTTCATGTAATATGGATCTTTCTCTCGCATGACGCCTACACATCCTAGACAATTTTTTCAAAAGTGTTTTCACCCCACGGTGTGGAACCCCGATCCCTTTCAAAACTTTGCCAAAACCCTCTGGTAAATACCCCATGATAGCAAGTTCCTCTGGCCAGTCCACCGCATTAAGAAATGGGGTTCCTCCTGCCTTCCCGTGCTCGCCATCCAGGTGTGCTCCAGGGTACTGATCTCGTTGCTCCCCATTATTCCTGCCACCAACCCACGGGCATAAACGGGGCGGCAACAGACAATCTCTCTCATTAAGGGCTTGCTCAATCATGTCCGGGTGCAGGCCCGTTTCTTTAAGCAGTTTTGGGGTAATCTTTTTATGCGGAACTACATTAAGAAACCATTGAAACAGCTTATATTGCAGTTTATCATTGTCAAGTTTCTTACTAACGGGGCATCCCATGCTCTCACTATCAATGGACAATATGACTACATCTGAGTACTTATCTTTGTAACAACCCTCCCCTGGCATTGTGTAGGGTCCTTTACCCGACCAATAATCATGTGGGATGAACGGTATGGTCCCCCTTGGGTATTTGAAGATTAACTTAAAACCTTTTTCCGTCCACTTTTTGAGGTTCTTTGGAGATAGCGGCAGGATCCAAATTCCTTCGAATCCTTCTGAAGTCTTGGCCGCCTCTAAGCCTCGGGACAGTGTCTGCATAACAGCAGATGCTTCCCTAAGGACACCACCATCAAATGGTGGGTTTCCATAGACCTTTTTCCCTTTTCCAGTAACACTATTGATATATGCATCTCTTGCAAGTCCATCCCATCCTATTTTTCCTTTGTGGCAAAAGGGTCTCAGCGCCTCTTTCATTGCTGCCGTAGGAATGCACCTTCTTGATTTGATTCCTGGGTGTGAATTAACGGGGTTACAGAAAAGTTCACATCCCTCCTTTCCTAGGCCTCTCTCATCTATGATAATGTCTAATAAATCTCTTCTTATTGCATAACAATTCTTCGGGTCGCCCGACTCAGTATTGCACGCTATAAGCGCTGAGTGGATATCATTGGCCCGTTGTGTGTAGTTACTGATCGATGTCTGAGGTGTATCAGTTGTCAGCCTGTGCCACTCAACCAACTTCCAGAATTCTTTCTTTTTGATGTACTGTAGGTCTTGGAAAGTGTGACACCCGTCGTCGTTTATGCCGGTGGGTGCGGCAGCTACTGCAACGGTACCTTTCCTGGTATTAGATAGTCTATACATGCTAGCCTCTGGAAGGGCAGCAAGCGGTTTGGAGGCTGTTAGGTCCCTGTCTATTTCTGCTAGGGGAAAAAACTCAGCAGCTCTGGTGGTGCCACCCCTAGTGTTTCTGCCTTCTATTATCACTTTCGGGTCTCCTGCAGTGGCTTTTCTAATGGTCTCTTTTATTTCCTCCTGTTGGCTTTCTCTTAACTGATGTAGTTCATTTCCTTCTCCTGAGCAGTTCAATTGGATATGTTTATAGGTGCATAGTGATGTTGTGCCACACTTCTGGCAGATCGGGCTTTCTCCCATTCCCATCCTGTGTGCTCTGTGTGGGGATGTTTGCAGGCCTGTGAGTTCTCTGCACCTGTAGGCCGTAAAATACTTGGATGCAATTTTTGAAATATCCTTAATTGGCTTCACTTGGTTTTCTTCCAATAGTCTGAGTGCTCTGCCTTGTCCATTCATGTCTTTCCATTTCTTGTGGTGGCTCAGTCTTTGGAGCCTCCTAATATGATTCCTGATGCCCCCTGTTACAGACTGTTCATGAAACAGGAGAGAAAAGTCTAAATCTCCGTCTTCATCGAATCTAAGTTGTCTTCCGCTGTATCTGAATGCCGCTCTTTTGGCCGTTCTGTCTACTTTGTCATGGAGTCTATCGTTATTGTGTCCTCTGATCCATTTAATAAAAAGTTTCTCTTGTCCTGTTGTATTGTAGAATCCTAATTCTTCCAAAATCAGTCTAATGGCTACCAAGTCCCTTCTGTTTGGCTCTTGCATGAGGTCCCTGACATTTAAAATTCCAGGGTCACGGTTTACAGCATTGATAGTTGCCATGGAATCAATTACATGAGTAAGGGGAACCAAGGTGTTCAGGATTTCATGTTTCCGATCTTGAAGCAGCTTTCTAAGACCCAAAATTTCTGCAGTGGTGGAGCTAGGTTTATGGATGTTATCTATGATTCCTGCCGTAGGTGAGGTGATAGGCGTCTCCCTTGGTATGTTGTGTTTGCTCATAAATGGTGTTGTGTCTCCGTTTTCAAATCTCATGTATGCTGCTCCGCAACTTGCATAAGATGAGCTTTTATAGAGCGATCCGTCACTTGCAAAATCAAAGCTAACCCTTTGATTCGCAGTATCGTGCATGCCCTGGTCCTCATCTTCTGATGCACTCGGGCAGCTAAACTCACTGTTCTCCGCTGCACATGAGTTGTTGCATCTTGTTCTGAAAAGGTCTTTGAGCCTATTTTCAACATATGCTAAGTATATCTCGGCTCCCAAACCTTCACCTGTGTTGATCCTTGCTGTACTGTTGGAATTCATTCTCAAAATATTTTGGTCCGCCGGCATCAAGGTTGTACCATCTTGCAGTATTTGGTACTCGTTAACTAGTAAGGCCTTCGGTCCTGTTCTGTCCGGTCTGTATGTCCCTTCTTGATCCTTGGTGTACTGTTTCAATTGTAAGGTACCTAAGCCAGTGTCAAGCCTCTTGACTTCGACTAATTCTATCCCTTCCTGGCCCAATCCTGTCCCTTTCCAGCACATCATACCCTCTTCCGGAGCCTGTGGAGTGTCTCTGTATTTTGGTTTGACCTTTCGCAATTCTGTTTCTGGTTCATCACATGTGATTTCTGTCTGAAGGGCTGTAAACCATGCTGGGGGTTCTGTTCCTTGCAGACTATGCTTTGCCCGTAGTTCTTCCCAATTGAGCATAAGCCCTCCGCATGGCTGAAGGAAGGAACCCATGTATCTAAGGTTCCGTGTGGCCACTAACATACTTATCTTCTCATACACAGGTTTCGGGAGTGATGAGTAAAGGAAGGTCTGTAATTCTTCGTAACCCTGAAGAGTGGAATGCTTTGTGTCAATAGAGTAGCCATATTTCGACAGTATGTAGCTCACCCTTTTGAACCAGTTCCCACTCTTGTCAGTGGCTTTTTTGAAGGGAAGGTGGTGGGATAAGGGGGAACCCTGGATTTTGAGTTCCCTTGCTTCTCTCTCCATGACATAACTTGCCATTCTGCTCCATGTGCTACTGTTTTCTCTGTACAGGTGTGCATTTGGTGTGTGGTGTAAGCCGTGTATGATCTGGTCACTCCAATATTCGAAATCTGTTGTGTTGCATAATGTGATTAAGGTTTCCGTGATGCATGTAGCATGGGCAATGTCAGTTACGCTGTCAATCCCCAGTCCTCCTAGTGCGGCCGGTGTCCAAACTACTTGATGGTTTGTGTCTATGGGACAGTTTAAATATCTCAAGATGAAGTTTGCTATGGTGCCATCTATTTCTTTTGCTACATTATTTGTTTCCGTGCAGATAATCGATGTAACTTTCAAAGGATATGCCATTCTTGGTACAACAACCGCATTGATTATGTAGCGGAGCTGGTTCAAATTCAATGTTTGTGTTTGAACAGACAGTAAGCTTTGAGTGAGCTTATCCATAAGCATCTGCTTTTGGTGTTCCCATCCGCCATCTAGCGCAAACCAAACCCCTAGGTATCGATTTGCTTCAGTTCTGTTGCTATATTCAAGATATGTAGGGGTCTTGGGTGGAAGCCATTCAGACCATATGTTGGGCCCTTCCTCTCCCTCTTCGACTTTCAACATACCTCCGGACATGAGTTTCTTTTCCAATCCGGTGTTCCGTTCATCTGCTTTCCCCCTCTGTCTAATGGGTTTCCTGTGAGAGTATTTTGATTTTTTAGCATTAATGGGAATCCCTATGAACCTCATGAACTCATTGATCACCCCGAGCATGTCCTGTACTTCCTCTCTTGATTTCCCTATCAAGATAATATCATCACAGAAGAATCTGGCAAAGATGTTGGGCGGTGAGTTCATGTTCAACCATTTCCTGTTCTTCTGGGGTGATGTTGCTCCCGGGTTTCTGGTGGCATCTCTCGGTTTCTCTAGAGCATACCCATAGATCTGTTTCATGGGGTTTTTACCGTTTGCCCTTTCTGCCAGCCAGATGGCTAGAATGTCCATAATTGCCACAAACCTGAGGGGACTTAAGACTTCTCCTTGAGGCACCCCGCATTCGAGCATCCATTCATCTGTCATGCCTTCAGATGTGAGGACTGATCGTGATGCTTCGGATGTGATGTCCGAAATGATTGTGATAATGTTTTCAGGCAATCCTATTTTCTCAAGTGCTAGCTTGCTCATCCAAAATTCTGCTCGGTCAAAGGCTTGTTTAAGGTCTAAGTAGACAACATGCAGTTCCTTGTCGAATCTGTTAGCATCGGAAATAACTTCATTTAGGACTTGCAATGAATCTTCAATGTTTTTATTGGGCAGGAAAGCATCTTGAATTGGGAAGAGAACTGGATGTTTGGATAAAGCTTTCTTTATTCTGTTTGCAATGATGGAGTTAAACAACTTCATGCCTGTTTCCAGCATGGTGAGTGGTCTGGAATTATCTGATGTGCATGGTTTGTTTGGATCTTTGGGGATTGGCTGAATGAAACCTGCTTTAGCTAATTTTGGAAAGGAGCCTGTTCTCAAGATGTTGTTAAACATTTCGAGTATGAGTTCTTGGAGGTTTTGGGGTCCTTGTATCCATTGTGCATAATGCATTCCTGATGGGCCTGGGGCTGTGGATACTCCACATGTTCCATAAACTGCCTCCAGCTCCTTCATGAGTATAGGTTCTGCTAGCTGCTCAATGACATGCTGGGGGAGTCTGGGGCTGTTCTTTAAGATTGATCTCAGCCATGGCGGCAGATGCTCGGGTGCTTCGGGTTTTGTGGAAAAAAGTTTGTTTTCTTTATATTCCTTTAGGATGGCTTGCTTCCTTTCATTTGCTGTGGGCGGTATCTCACCTTTATCATCATATTCTGGTGCTGCACCCTTTTCCATCCCTTTCTTGTTTCCTAAGGCTCTGTCCAAGAAGGTTGAAACCTTCTTTGCAAACAAATATTGCATCTCTTCCTTCTCCCGGAGCTTCCAATATCTTATGTCCTTTAGTCTGCTCTCTTGGAATGCTTTTGTGACTGTTGGCAGGTTTGCCTCAAGTCTGTTACCCCATGCCTCAGCCGTTTCCTGTGGCTTCCTGCGAAGACTGTCACAAGGGATAGTGTTGATGAGGCAATCTGTTGCTTCCAGGTCCTTTTCATTTTCTGCCATTCCCAGCATCCGGTGTGCTTTTCTCAGTGACTGAAGCCATTTGTATAGATAGTTTGATGTGGCTGATGGGACCGGCCTTTTGTGCATCTTTTTCCCCCTTGTTCCAAATGCAGCACACGCCGCTGTGTTTGCTGATTCATGGATGAAGTCCCAAGTGTGGTCCGTATCTTCTTCACTGGACCTACAGTTATCTATATTCTCTTTATTGCCCTCCGATTCTTTGTTTCTGTCTACTAGTTTTTGAAGTCTTTCTGTGTAGGCTTTCCACCCGGTGGCATATTTGAAGTTGTATGCTTTGTTTTTGTCAAGTGCTAATAGAGGTTTGCCACAATGACTCCAGTGCTCTGCTTGCAGGTTCTGATGCATGCAGATGTCCCATATGTGCCCTTCTTCATGCTCCTTAGGTCCTTCGAGTTTTAAGACTTCAGTGTTCCCCAAATGAAAGTGTGTTTTAAGGTATTTTAAGACATCTTTTTTCCCATAATTGATTGGGAATTTCAAGCTCCAAAGATTACCAATTTTTGTGTACCCCTGCTGTGTCACGCCCTCTGGCATGCCATTGCCCCTAGACCTGATGTGTGCAGAATTCCAGGGTGAGTTCATATGTATCCACCATTCTTTGGTTTTGTTATGCCACTTTATGCTACCTTTTGTGCTCGTCAGCTTCCCCTTCCATGTGCTTGAGTTTTCTTTTAGTTTGTCTCCGTGAATATCCTCCTTTTTCATATTGTAGTCTGTGGTGTCACCTAAGACAGTGTTTATTGCTTGTGCTGCATTGTTTTGTTCGATGCTTGCATTTGCAAAATGCTTTATGGTGTATCCATTTTCCCCCAGTAATCTGGCAATCGCAGCCTTAGTGAGCTTTTTAGTGTCTCTTACTGTCTGTGTGTGCTCCAGTCTGACTGGGAAGCCAGGGTACTTGTCATGGGTGGTGTCGTTTGCTCCACTCATGCGTGCTTCTTCTGTATATGTATGTTTCAGTTTTTCGGGTTGTATCTGCTCTCTTCTGATGTCAATCTGAGCCCAGACTATTCCGTGGTCCGAAATTATGTATGGGTTTATTTCGAGCCAGCCAGCAGCAGCTGTTCTATCTTCCATTCCTTTGTTTGCCATTATATGAGTTAGTTTTGCTTTTGAGCTGTTGTTTACAACCCTTGTGAATATTTCATTACATTCGGGGTGCATATGTGTGACGAGTTCTGTTAGTGTTGTCCTGTCATCATTGAAATAACTTAAGAGGTGTTTATTCTTTGTCTGGTGGTCTTTATACGACATCTGCTGACCTTTTGTTATCCTTTGGCTCTGGGTCAGTGTGCAGTTTTTGTCTCCTATTTCTATATGCGCCTTGTTTCTGTTGTCGCCTGATTTGGCTGCCCAATCCTTAAGTGTTTTGTAGAAATCCTCTTGTTCTTCTTTGAGGCTGGCATCGTTCATATACCCGCTTGCCACCGAAAATGAGAAACCCTTTATGCCCGTAAACCGAATCATAACTGACCTTTTTTGCACCCCGTCAACATAAGTTGCATTGGGTGTCAGCGGAATATCCTTGGGATTCCATACTATGAGGGACCCTATACTAGCCTTTTCATCCGTGTGTGAAATTCTAAAGCTCAGACCTTTTTGGGACATCAAGGTTTTGACCATTGGCAAACTTGTGTTTGAGATCTTGGTCTCAGAGACACATATGATGTGTGCTTTTCTGTCTAGCACCAAGTTGCAGATGGTCTCTAGTTTTATCATACTGTCCTGGTCCTCTTTTGTGTGTCTCAGGCCTCTCATGTTCATTCCCATTACTATAATATGTTCCTTTCTCCCTTGGGCTCTCTGTAGGTCCTGCAGCCGCATGTTCTCCGCCTCATTCCGTGAGTGCTTTGCCTTTTGCTTAATGCATCTTCCATCCGTTCCATAAAGGTTTTTGTGGAAAAAGATGTTTTTTGTCCGCTCACAATTTTGGATCTTCTTCCTCAGTTTTTTCCCTGCCTGGTGCCGCAGGCCTGTGGTTCTGGGAGTGTTCCTTTTGCTTTGAACATTAGAAGCCGTAACTTTTCCTGCTCTTATGCCTCCAACCACCTCTTGATTTCCCCAGAGTTCTCTGTTTTGCGCTATTTTGTCAGGGGTTATATTCCCATATCTGAGCTGCTCCCTGATAATGGCTACCGCTCCCCTGTTGTTTAACTTCTCATTTCTGGTGAATTTCCCGTTACCGTGGTGGTACTTGATGTTGGAGGTGGTCATGCTGTTTATGATGTCTCTTTCTAACTGGTGCTCTCCTGCATATCTGAGATTTTGAAGGATTTCCTGAATTTTAACTGCTGTGTGGAGGACAAGGAGGCCTTTGTTTTGAGCATCGATCTCACATCTGAGGCCTAAGTGTTTATATACTGGTGTCTCATTGTCATGACTTTCCTTTCCCATTTTTGTGAAAGGTTTGATTAGGAGGACGGTGTTCTTATGTTTCAGGTGTATTGCCAATGTCCATTCCTGACTTTGGTGATGGATATAGGTGTGGTGTTTTGTCTGGGGAAGTTTGTTGGTGTTATTGTTATATTCCTTTTGGCTCCCGTTTATCATTTCATGAAGAATATGCTCGTTGTTGGTACAAGTGAAGTCTAGCTTCAGCTTTCTGCACAGAGTCTCAATGTTGGTTACGGAGATGACTCCTTTCCTACTGTATACAGGGTTGTATTTTGAAATGTCGCTATTGATGCTCTCTCTTGCATCCTTGGGTTGAGTAATCCTATCTTGAATTTCTTCTTGTAAGTCCTGGATGTGTAATGTAGCCTCAGAGCTGTGGTGCTCCCCTTCAGTGTTTCCTTCTTTTAAATAGGTGAAGAATGGTATGTGCCCGCTCCTATCACACCATTGCCTCCATTTCTCCGCTGTTCTAATAACCCATATCCCACAAGTGTGATTATCCAATTGTTGTCTGAAAGTTGATACCTCTACATTCCAACTCTTCCCTTTCATGGTTTTATGATGGGCATGCAACCAGGCGGAGAGCGCCCCTTCGAGTTTGCTTTGTGTTTCGGTTGCTGTCATTGCTCCAAGGGAATCATAGATATAGGCTTCTATATGTTGTTCTGTTGTGATTCGAAGTGTTATGAGTCTCCAATGTTCACCGTTGCTTACCCCAAAGTGGGTCCTCAGATGTTTGCCCAATGCTTTTCTAATGAGGTGTAAGAAGCTTAATTCCCCGGTTTCCAGATTTGAAAGGAGCTCATCATAGCCTATGGGGGGGATCGAGCTTTTGTCCTGTAGTCTGAGAGCTTCATCGAGCTGATCCGAGTCAATCCCTTCTCCATTGTAAACTGCTTCTGCTTCAAGACGGTTATTGTTTAAGGTTGGTGACTCAGTGAGCTGTCCCCCTTTTCCCCTTATGATCTCTCTCCTGGTAAATGGCAATTTGGTCATACTGCTTCCAGGGTGTATAGTATCTAACATCTTAGTAGGTGATTTTGTTGCGTTCGATTCCAGTTGGCTGGGATTCCTTGTTTGTTCATAGTTATTGGGTTTGTCTACTTCTGTGTGGATGTGTGAGTGTTGTTTCTTTTCTGATAGTGTCTTACAGAGTTCTTTCCTTGCAGGTATATGCATATGTGTGCTCAGTTCATAGTTGGTCCGTTTTCCCCTCCTTTGTGTTGTGATGGTTCTTCCTGATGCATCCTTCATTGTCTTGAATCTTGCCTTAATTGTCTTCCATTTGGTCCTGCTATAAGTTCTTTGTGTTGTAATAAACTCCCCTGATGCAGCTTGGGCTTTGGTTAGTACAGACCTTTTCTGGGGTTTCCCCGTGTATTGTAACCTGTATTTGGTTTTCCTGTGAGCCCATCTGATGAATGTCCTTGGTCCTTGCCTAATCTGGTTTCCTTGTCTTGGTTTTTTCCTTACAAGGTGACATATTGTGTGCAAGAGCATAACTATAGGTCCTTGTGTTATGGTAAAAGCTTCCCTCAGTTGTTTCCTTCGGGCATAAAGTAAGTAAGTTATGATATGCAGGGTAACGGTTGCCATACCTTCTATTGGGGAGCTCCTTTGCTCCAAGCTTGCACCGTTCCTGAGGCCCCTTCGTTGCTTCGTGCGCCGTAAAAAGCCCCCCTCCCCGTCACTCTGCATTATGGGATCACCGTCATTTTGGGCAGCAATTATACACCATTTACAGCAGCAGAAGCTTTTACAAATTACACCAGGCTCGGGGTTTTCTGGGCGGTCCCCCGTCTGCATTGTCACCGTGCTATGCAACGGGGTTCCCACGGGGCAGGTGCTTAACAAATAGTTTTTAGGATGTCTGTTTCCTAGGCTTCTATTAATTGTCTGCCTTAACCTGCTTGTGCTTCTTTCGTGGCTACAAGCTGGTTCTATTCCTGTGGCTGGTCTCATTTCTCCATGTTGTCCATGAATTGC
The DNA here is from genome assembly GCA_001247695.2 of Cymbomonas tetramitiformis. Lineage (NCBI taxonomy): Eukaryota > Viridiplantae > Chlorophyta > Pyramimonadophyceae > Pyramimonadales > Pyramimonadaceae > Cymbomonas > Cymbomonas tetramitiformis. The sequence continues at coordinate 12,868 of LGRX02033812.1, read as the reverse complement.
TTCTGCATCTTTGCAGCCTCCTTGTCAGTTCCTGGAGTGGTGCGGGGCCTCTTGTCCTGCTTCTTAGGAGTAGGGGTAGCTGTCCCGTCCCCCGGAGCCTGAAGCATCATTCTGTGTGAATAACACATGCACTGGATGTGGTTTAGCCTCGACACCTCAGGCTGGTCGTCATGGGTAGGCGACATGCAGTAGTTAAAGCCATTAAAATAGGTGAGCCTCAGTGTCCCAAGCCCTCCCAGGACTATCTCAGTGGGAAAGCTGAGAATCATTGCGGGGTCATCAGAGGAGTTCACAGACCCATCTCCGCCTTTCTCAACGTTTGCTTTGAGCTTCAGGTAGAGCACCTGGTCAACGAAGAGCCCAATCAAATGACTTCTTGTCCGAAGGTTACAATGATTCACATGCTGGTTCCTTTTTACTGTCAGTGGGTGTGCCAATTCCCTTTCTTGTGGTGTGATTGTCCTTTCATCTTTGAACCCTGTTGGAATGAACATGCCTAACATCGTGAGTGACCCCGCCTTCTTTTGAATTATGGCTTCAAGTTTTGCTTTCAGGCAAGTTTTATAGGCGGGTCGTACCAGTTGGTGAACATCTGTAGTAGGGTGGAGACGGTCATATGTGAATACCACCTCTTCCACCAGCATGCTCGTGGCGGGGTGCATCCAGAAATATCTCTCCGCATCCTTTGCCTTCATCCTCATTTGAGCCCCTTTCCTACTCATAGGCTTCCAGGAGAAGCGGGCTTCCTGATAGAGGTTCCCAATGTTGTGGGCCCTAATCCCCCAGGTGACTCCCTGTGCCTCCAGCTGAATCATATCAAACACTGGCTGAACCATTTCGATATCGATGTTAGCAATCAGAACAAAGGGTGCCTTTCCAAGTCCATATGTCAGGGCAGTGGCTGTGATCAAGCTGGGGTTTCCTCCTGCCTTCTGGACTGTTTCCTTCACAGCTTTCTTTACTGCTTCCAATTCCTTGTCAGTAATGCCCATCATTCTCCTTCCCGTCTTCCTAAAAAACCTCATCTGGCCTCTGAGTTCCGCTGGTTCAGTCAACAGGTCGGTCAAGTCAATCTCATTGGTCAGTTCCCCCGACTTGAAAGCCTCAGCCAGCTGCTTCAGGCCATCCTCATCCGCCAGGTTGGTTTTCCCGGCCAGGAAGGTACCACCTCCTTTGACTCCTTCCTGTGTGACATGCTCCAATATCAACTTGCAGTAATACTTATGTGTGTGCATACAAGATTTAGCACGGTTTGTGTTATACTGGGGCTTCCGGTGCTTATTTTTATCTTTTCCTTGTGTGTTAAGTGTGTGACAGTTACCTTTACTGGTGAGTGTGTAATTAATTAGAATAGCTATACATGAAATAAATGTAAGTACACTATTCTTTCTGTTTTTTGATTTGGCATCTCTATTGTTTATTGTTCCTATAGCTCTTTTCTCTATGACAATTGCTCACAGGCTGCACAAATGGTGTATTCTTCTTCTCTTACAGCATGAGTGAAAGGTTGGCCACAAGTGCCTCCCATCCAGCTTCCCGTGCATACCCATGTGTGGCACTTGCGGCAGCAGTCGATACACCCAATGCAGAGTGTATCATATGTGCAAAGCCCGCATGAATATGCCATTTCTCCATCAAGGAGCTCTATGGCTCTCCCACATAGATCACATGGTACATCGTTTTCCTGCAAGCAAAACTCATGGTGAGTACTACTTTGTGGCAAACGGGTGAGTGATCCTCTAATACAAAGAGCATGGTGCTCAATGCAAAAGTGGTTCAAGGGTAATGCTAAAGGTACAGAGCTCGTGAGCTTACTATACATTGTGTGACAGTTAAATACCCCCTGCCTAATACTGTACACAGAGCATAAAGTGATAAGAGTGTTCTGTCCGTGACCCTTCATGTTGTTCGGATGCCGAGTCATAAAGCATATGAAAACATTGTGCAAGGTGCTGTGTGCATGATGGCCTGTTTGGTCATTCCGTGTTCGAGGTGTTGTGTTGGGGGTGAGGGTAGACCGTGGGCTGCCCCCAGAGCACTCACATGGGAGGCTTGTGCTGTCCGGGCCCTTAACTTTGTACTCCCAAGGCAGAAAGCCTATACCATGTCTGAAAGACTTTTTGAAAATCATTCTTTTTTTTGGTTTAACCGGTGCGGGCTCGGTAACAGAGTTTCCATCTGAAGCCTGGTGCCACCAACACAATACAGCAGATATTTCACAAACAGCTGCATTTCCCCGTGTGTAGTGAGTGTTGGAAGCGGGAGTAAATTGTGAGTTGCACCAGCAGCACTCAGCTCTGTTCTGTGTGTAGCGGGAGGTATGAGCAGCAGGCCACTCGGTCCCGTGCTCAGTACGTGATATGATCAGCTTGCCTCTCGACTTTGTGTGGTGCAGTTGGCAGTTACAGTCAGCTCTTATGGCCTGTATGTAGTGTGTTGCACATGCTTCAGTTCTCCTCCTCCCATGCATAGGAAGTAAATCAGGCGGTGAAAGGGTGCCATTGCCACCAATGAACTCTTTTCTATGCCCATCATAGCGAGTGGCATGGGGGAACAGACTCATTCTTCTGTGTCTCGTGTGTGACCGGTGCAGTCTTTCACTTGGTGCACTGTGTTGTGGGAGACTGTTTGTTTTGAAGGAGACAGTCAGTGGCAAGATACCATTAACATTTGTAGGCTTGTTTTCGAATGCATTGAGTGTGCAACAAAGTGTCGGTGCAATGTTAAAGCAACCCGTGTTGAACAACATGGATTCTGAATTACTCTGTGTACGGTGAGTGGTATGGGCAGCAATCCTTTCCATACCATACTCTATTGGCAAAAGGCCTATACCATGTCTAGGAGACTTTAGGAGACTCAGTCTTTCTTTCGGTTGAGCCGGTGCAGGCTCGGTGGCAGTGTTTCCATCTGAGACCCGGTGCAACCCCCGCACTATGGCGGACATTTCACAACCAGCCACTTTTTCCCCTGTGCAGTGAGTGTTGGAAGAGGCAGGCCACTCATTCCTGTATGATGAGGGTGGCATGTGCAGTGTACCGAGCCTTCCTGTGTGTGGAAAGTGGCATGTGTTTCCCACCTCTGTGCTCCATTTGTGGTGGCTGACAGGGAAAGCAATCTGCTCTTTTATGTGCATGAAGAGTAACATGTGTGGCAGGTTTCGAAGTCCCGTGTAAGCTAACTGACATAAATATTGTGGGTATGTATCTATGTGTGGTGAGTGGCATATGTTGCCTTCCGCAGGGTATTTTGTGTGAAGGGTAGTAATGTCAGCAGGCTTTTTTGTCCTATGTGTTGTGAATGCCCTAGTCCCCCTGTTTCTTGGTTCTGGGTCTTGTGGGTGGTATACACAACAGGCTTGTTGGCTCGGTGTGTTGTAAATAGCATAAACAGCATGTTCCTCTATGTTGTGTATGTCATGGGGTACTAGCGACAGTTTGTTCTGCCCTGTGAATTGCGAGTTGGACAAGCATAACTCTGCTCTGTTCTGTATATGGTAGGAAGTATGAGCAGAGGGCCGCTCGGTCCCGTGTTTGGTACGTGGTATAAACAGTTTACCTCTCGTCTTTGTGTGGTGCCTTGTGAGTTGTGAGTTGCACAAGCATAACTCTGCTCTGTTCTGTGTATGGTAAGAAGTATGAGCAGCAGGCCGCTCGGTCCCGTGTTTGGTACATGGTATAAGCAGCTTACCTCTCGTCTTTGTGTGGTGCCTTGTGAGTTGTGAGTTGCACAAGCATAACTCTGCTCTGTTCTGTGTATGGTAAGAAGTATGAGCAGCAGGCCGCTCGGTCCCGTGTTTGGTACATGGTATAAGCAGCTTGCCTCTCGGCTTTGTGTGGTGCCCTGTGAGTTGTGAGTTGCACAAGCATAACTCTGCTCTGTTCTGTGTATGGTAAGAAGTATGAGCAGCAGGCCGCTCGGTCCCGTGTTTGGTACATGGTATAAGCAGCTTGCCTCTCGGCTTTGTGTGGTGCAAGTGGCAGGTACAGTCGGCCCTTAGGACCTGTGTGTAATGAGTGGCATTTGCTTCAGTCCTCACCCTCCTGTGTATAGTAGGTAAATCAAGCGGTGAAAGTGTGCCATTGCCACCACAGAACTCTTTTCTGTGCCCGTCATAGTGGGTGGCATAGGAGGACAGTCTCATTATTCTGTGTCTCATGTGTGACATGTGCAGTCTTTCATTCAGTGCACTGGGTTGTGGGAGACTGTTTGTTGTGAGAGAGACCGACGACAGCAAGGCAACACTAACATTAGTAGGCTTGTTTTCAAATGCAGTGAGTGGGCAGCAAGGTGTCGGTGCGGTGCTAAAGCATCCCGAGTTGTACCGACTGAATTTTGCATTATTCTGTGTACGGTGAGTGGTGTAAGCAACAATCCTCTCCATCCCATACTTAGTAATTTGAAAAGCAGGTTCCTCTGTGTTGTATGTATCATGGGGTAATAGCGACAGTTTGTTCTGCCCTGTGAGTTGTGAGTTGCACAAGCATAACTCTGCTCTGTTCTGTGTATGGTAAAAGGTATGAGCAGCAGGCCGCTCGGTTCCGTGTTTGGTACATGGTATAAGCAGCTTGCCTCTCGGCTTTGTGTGGTGTCCTGTGAGTTGTGAGTTGCACATGCATAACTCTGCTCTGTTCTGTGTATGGTAATTAGTACAGGCATCAGGCCGCTCGTTCCCGTGTTTAGTACATGAAATTAGCAGCTTGCCTCTCGGCTTTGTGCAGTGCCTTGTGAGTTGTGAGTTGCAAAAGCATAACTCTGCTCTGTTCTGTGTATGGTAAGAAGTATGGGCGACAGGCCGTTCGGCCCCGTGTTTGGTAAATGGTATAAGCAGCTTGCCTCTCGGCTTTGTGTGGTGCCCTGTAAGTTGTGTGTTGCACAAGCACAAATCTGCTCTACTCTGCAGGTACTGGGTACAGACAGCCCTTAAGCCCTGTGTCCAGTGAGTTTGTGACCACCGTTCTCTTATGAACTTATGGGAAGCAGACAGCAGCAGTGTACCAATGCTACAAGCAGACTTATTTTTAGAGAAGGTTGGAAGGCAGCCAGTTGTCGATTCAATTCTGTTGCCCTCCGGTAGTTGTGACCGCCGTTCACTTGGAGGCTCGTGGGGAACAGTCCACACCGGTGTGCCAATGCCACTAGTGAGTTTATTCCTTGGGTCAGCAAGTAAACAGCAAGGTGTCGATTCGGTTCTAAGGCATACCAGTGCTTGTGACCACCGTTCACTTTTGAACTTGTAAGAAGCATACAGCTCTGTACCAGTGTCACAAGTGGGCTTGTTTCTCAAGACGGTGTGTAGAAAGCAAGATGTCGTTTTAAAACTGGAGTACACCTGGGGTTGTGACCACCGTTCACTTGGGGGCTTGTGAAAAACAAGCAACAACGGTGCACCAATGACGCTAGCAAGCTTGTTTTTAAACTCAGTAGATGGACTGCTGAGTGTCGGTTCAATTTTGAAGCATACCAGTAGTTGTGCCAGCCGTTCACAAAGGAGCTTGTGTGAGGTATGTGAGTGCTGCAACCGTAACGGAATGTCCGAGGCTGTAGCTTTGTGGTGTGAATTCTGCTTAATTTCAGCTTGCTTCTGACTTTCTATCATAGCCTCACTCTCTTTTGTTCTTTTCCTACTGAGATCGAGGTAGCTTATACACAACGGGTCAGGTCTTTGGGGTGAGATTATTAGAGAGAAGTAAGAACCTCTTCTTCTTCGGCTTGATCTTCGTCCTCCCCCGCCAGTTCCACCTCCTGTTTCACCCGATCGCAAACAAACAGCTGTTCGCCCCTTTTGTTCCCGTGGCTTTTTACCAGTGTAAGCTTCGTGTTTCGCGTGTGTCTGATTAGGCCAGGATGCGTATTTCAATTTTCCCCGCTCTGTAATTTCCGATCGTGAAAACAAGACTTCCCTGAGCGTCAGTTCGCAGTGTCGCTTAAGTTGTAATGTCAGGTGCTTGGTGCGCTCTAATGTCTTGCTACTTGTACTATCTTGCTCCTTTGATTCTGTATTCTTTCTCTCCTTACTACTTAATGCTCCTGTGATGTCTGTCCCACTCCGAGACCGGTTTCTGGTGAACGTAAGTAAATCGTTTCTGTTAGCCTTGAGTTCCGTTCTAGCCGTGGTGCACCCGAGATGCTGTGCGTTAAGCGTCTGTTTTCCCTGCTCTGTTATTTCCGATCGTGACCCCAAGGCTTCCCTGAGAGTCAGTCCGCGGTATCGCTCGCGTTGTAATGTCGTGTGCTTTGTGCGATTTAATGTCTTGCGACCTGTACTCTCTTGCTCCTTTAATTCTGTACTCTTTCTCTCCTTTCTATTTAATGCTACAGTGATGTCTGTCCCAGTCCGAGATTCGTTTCTGATGAAAGTGAGTAGATCTTTTCCGTTAGCCTTGAGTTCCAAACTGACCGTGGTGCACCCGAGATGCTGTGCGTTTATCGTCAGTTTTCCGCTTTCTCTTCTGATGTTCTTTGTTGGTCTTTGAGACTGCTGCTGGTCGGACTCACCTGGACCCACGCGAAGTTTTCGTAATGCTTCACGTAGTAGCGCTCCCTCGCCAAGAGTTCCAGGAGCGCGACATAGTGTTTCGTGCCCACCCCTGTCGTTCCACCAGATTCCCGTGGGCGTTTCGGGGGATGAAGTTTTAGTTTCCAAAGCAGGTGTAACAAGAAAAACCAGTAAAATCTTAAAAAGCAGACTGAAATTCGCTATCCCGCCTATTTCTTCGGTCTTTTACTCAGTACCCCCTCTCTTTGTATCATACCTTGATCTTCCAACGTTGCCAGGTATTCCTCTGCCTGGCGATCGTCTCCGTATTTAAAACCGACCTTTCCCCCGGCCCACACGCCGTATGAGAATCCCTTTGTAGCAACCCACGTCAGGTACTCATACGCTGTTTCGTTCGTCACGATCTCAGCGAACGAAAGAGAGCTATCGCTCTCTTCGTTTATCTTTTCAAGCAGGCTCTCGAAGAAGAGCTCGTATTGGCCTCTCAAGTGCTGGTCTATGTAATCCTCTGCCAGCGCGCTCTCGATTTTGGCCGCCAACTCTTTGGCGCTTATCCAATCCGCGTGGGTTATAGGTTCGGCCATATCTGTTTCAAGGAGGCAGACAAAGGAATTAGCACCTTTATTTTTTCGTTAGTTTGCTCTTGTTTTTATGTGTGACTAGCGCTGCCTTCCAAGCACCCCAAAGGGGTGCTTTTCCAGCAGTGCTTTTAAGCTGTTATTCAATTATTTTTCGCCTTCACTGCCTGCGGCTTTCGCCGCAGGCTAACAGGGTGCATATCACAGCAGCAAACCGGAAAAGTTCGAGTAAAATACCTCGGTATCCTCTCTACTTTTCTTCTACGAAAAAATATCAACAAAAAGTGTAAAACCCTAGCGGGTTTCCTCAGGTCAAACTTGGAATTCTGAAAAAATCGAGTGTTTAGTAGGCTTTGTTTATGAAGCGACGGGCATATCATTTTTAATTCCATAATATTATGGAACTTGCTCGCGCAGCCACGATCGCCAACCGTCACTTGAGACCGTACCTACAAGGACCACTCCGTCGAATAAAATCGACGGACCCATTTACGTACGACAATCGTACTCTGGTATTCCTTTATTCGATACGACATCCGGAATTATATTCCGAATACGCAGACGGGTCATCAAGCGTTTATTTTCCCGTACTCAAGGTCATTGCGCCGGTATTGTAACCACGTGCTCGGAGTGCAACGCTTTATCGAAACTCAATACAGCGGTTAACCCACTCGGCTAAGACGACGGGAAATGGTATACGGACATTGCACCGGGGATCGATCCAGCACGGTCGAAGTAATATTTCAACTTATTCCGGCTAGCTATCCACTCGGCTAATCCACCATGGCGATAGAAAAATCGAGTGTTTAGTAGGCTTTGTTTATGAAGCGACGGGCATATCATTTTTAATTCCATAATATTATGGAACTTGCTCGCGCAGCCACGATCGCCAACCGTCACTTGAGACCGTACCTACAAGGACCACTCCGTCGAATTTATAAATTCGACGGACCCATTTACGTACGACAATCGTACTCTGGTATTCCTTTTATTCGATACGACATCCGGAATTATATTCCGAATACGCAGACGGGTCATCAAGCGTTTATTTTCCCGTACTCAAGGTCACTGCGCCGGTATTGTAACCACGTGCTCGGAGTGCAACGCTTTATCGAAACTCAATACAGCGATTAACCCACTCGGCTAAGACGACGGGAAATGGTATACGGACATTGCTCCGGGGATCGATCCAGCACGGTCGAAGTAATATTTCAACTTATTCCGGCTAGCTATCCACTCGGCTAATCCACCATGGCGATATAAATCGAGTGTTTAGTAGGCTTTTGTTTATGAAGCGAACGGGCATATCATTATTAATTCCATAATATTACGGAACTTGCTCGCGCAGCCACGATCGCCAACCGTCACTTGAGACCGTACCTACAAGGACCACTCCGTCGAATTAATAAATTCGACGGACCCATTTACGTACGACAATCGTACTCTGGTATTCCTTTATTCGATACGACATCCGGAATTATATTCCGAATACGCAGACGGGTCATCAAGCGTTTATTTTCCCGTACTCAAGGTCATTGCGCCGGTATTGTAACCACGTGCTCGGAGTGCAACGCTTTATCGAAACTCAATACAGCGATTAACCCACTCGGCTAAGACGACGGGAAATGGTATACGGACATTCCACCGGGGATCGATCCAGCACGGTCGAAGTAATATTTCAACTTATTCCGGCTAGCTATCCACTCGGCTAATCCACCATGGCGATAATGGATGTATGAAGTATCGGTATCCATATTTGTGACTTGACGGCAAGGTCGCCCAGTCGAGCAAAGGCCACCAAACTCAATATATCGAGCAAAACACTTACTGGAAATTGCAGGGGTGCTATGCTGGCAGGTGACATAAGTATGCTCTATGGAAAGTGCTCTAAAAGCTTCAAATTAAGGATATGCTACTTTCTTTCAATTATATGCATCATGATACGGCATCGTGCCCACTCATGACATCAAGCCGGTAGTGGTGGCATGTTCATGGCGCATGCCCGAAAATGCCCCCAGCAACCGTAGTTCACGCATGATTTCCTTAAGTATTGTGATGGCTACTGCCCGAAGGTCCGGTCCCCCCACAAGGACCGAAGTGATTTTGGGTCATAGTGGCTACTGCTCCGCAGTCCTTGTGGGAGGAACAAGAACGCCTTTTGGTCCTCCCACAAGGACCAATTTTCAAATAATTTATTTGGCCGTATAATCGTGATTCCGGATGCGTATCCCATGAAAGTTTATAGTTAGTATGGGTCCTATTTTGATGGATGGTTTGATATATATCCACGTAATATATCCATGGCACCGACTGCATCTACGGACTACTATCCTCGAAATTTTCAAAACGCATTTTTTCTAACTTTCAAAATCTGTCAAAATGGTGCCTCATCTTATCCAATTTTTCCACCAATGGAATATATGACTAGGCCAGCGTGGATGCGATCATTAATAGATAGTTTGAAACACGTGCAAGGTATAATATTCTGTATATCGGTGTTTTATAACTATCGCTGTAAGCAAAAATATGAGGCTGAAACGTGTGATATGTCTAAGTAAAAGATGTAACATATGAGAGTAAGAAAGTCTAAGTAGCTTATGCTACGTGAGCTATGAAAGGCTGTACGAGTACGTCTACGGTGATGTTTGAGTACTCTAACACGTGGCTCGCGGTCTCTATCGCTGTGACTCGCGGTCTCGGGCCGAATAATGCAGTGAGCCGTCACATGCATCGAGGAATGTCAATATGTCATACAGGGGGCAGTACTGAATATCTAGTCCCCCGTGACACCGCCACATTCTGTGGATGTGGGTGGTAGTGACATGGTAATGAAAATAAGCAATATCAAGATACTCGGATACGGAGCAAGCAGGGATGAAGGCATTTGCAGTAGCAAGAACTGGTCCTACTGGTGCCTCCGGGTCTTCAGAAATGGACATGCTCGCAGAGCTCCACCTTTCCTCGCCTCGGGTCGCCCGATCAAGTTCCGCCGCTGCAGTGATGCTAAGACTATCTCGTCATGTCGTTGTTGTAGTTGTAGTTGTTGCTGCTGGGCATGAAGCTTCTGTGCCAAAGCTGCTCGTAGTTTCTCTGTCAGCTTAACAGCCCGGTTCTTAATGTCCAAGAGGCGGGCAGTGAACTTGTCAATAATGGGAACCCCGTGTTTTGTAGTAGGAAGGGCCTTAGTGAAAATATCAGCCTGATTGCCATCGGTCGGAATCCAGACCGGAATAAACTTCCTGATGAGGGGCCCCTGACACCAGTTCCTAACCGCATGGTACCGAACCGAAATGTGTTTGAGCTTAGTAGAGAGTGTCCGCTGAGTGACCAAAGTCTGAACTACTGAGTTATCTACATTGATGGTGATGGGCTCAGCTGAGGGGAAGAACTCTGTCAGTGTGTTGTAGATGGCCAGGGCGGAGGTGCATGCTTCTGACATGGCAACATACTCTGCCTCTGTAGAGTGAAGGGCAGTGCATGATTTCTGCTTCTTTGACCACCATTCAATGAGCATACCGTGAATAAAGTAGAGACAGTAGCCGGAAACCGAGTTCCGTGTGGCAGTGTCTCCTGCATGGTCTGAGTCACAGAACATTGTGAGTTGGGGTGCTGTTGAGTCAATAGCCATAGCGAGTGTGTAGTCTCTGGTGGAGTAGGCATAGTGAAGGACCCGCTTGGCAGCGGTGAGGGCCTCAACTGTGGGCTGGTGGCAGAACTGAGCCAGATACGTGACGTGGTAGTATATGTCGGGTCTGACTGTCCTGGCTAACCAGAGCAGAGAGTAGATCAAGGATCTGCGGAGGGGTGTCTCAATGGACCTGTCAATGGCATCAGGCGGGGGAATGGGGAGGGAGAGACCCTCTGTCATCGGTGATCGGGGTGCGTGCTTATCCGTGACTATGCTGAACTTAGCACACAGATCAGTGATGCTCCGCTCATGTGAAAGCTCAATCCTGGTCGGGTAGTGGTTGAGTGGTTAAGTGGTTAAGTGGTTAGTGGTTAAGTGGTTGAGGACACCAGAGTAGGTGGCATGGAATGTGGACATGGTGTCAGTGTGAAACTGGGCTTTGGACCGCTCATCGGCACACGCCACAATGAAGTCATCAACGTAGATGAGGACTATGAAGAGCTGACTGTCAATCCAGCCGATGTACAGGCACTCGTCATACAGTAAACACCGTCATATCTAATGAAACAGAGATCTGGCGCCAGCCAGCCAAATCACTAAAATCGTGACCCCCCCCCCTCGCCAGCGCCAGCGTGCTAACGAATTCGTTCATTAGAAGGAACCCGATTCATGAGCCAGCCAGCGCCATTCGTTATCTTCCTCAGCCTCACAAACTGAAATTTTCGAGAAAACTGTGTGCTGATTTTTCGAACGTGGTAAAATGGACCCAACGAGTAGATAGGTATCATATACATAGCTTATACGATGGTGTATACCCCGTAACACCAATGATTACAGCAAAATGATGCGCCTCGCTTAGCCTAATGCCATATGTACCGCGTCAAGCTATGCCAGCGTCAATTTCTTGTTTTAAGATTGCCGAAAGCATGCCAGCCAGCGAGCCTTCCTTATTTTGGACCTCTTCCTTATTTTTTTGGGTCCAGCCAGCCAAATCACTAAAATCGTGACCCCCCGCCCCCCCAAACGCTGGCTGATTCCTTAACGGTGAATTCCTTAATACTGAGTGTTTACTGTATGTGGATTCGCTGAGTGTAGGGTAGCGGTGTGTCATGAACCTGTGTGCGGTCTCTGACCAAAGTCTGCCTGAGGTCCGGTGCCCGTAGAGTGCCTGCTTCATATTATAGGCACCTACATCTCCTAGATGATGGACGTACCCCTTCGGAAACCGGACATAGTACCGCTCATCCTCGGGTATGGGAGCCTGCGAGGAAAGTCTGAGAGCCATCATAGTGGTATAGCATGAATATGTGTGTCAGGCAGAGCGCTAGGAGGAGTCTGAAGGTGGTGAGCTGAGGTGTAGGGGCAAAGGTCTCCGCCTCCTCATAGAAGTAAGGTGCGGTCCATGTCTCCTCTGGTGGTGCATCTGGCCTGGCCTTGAACTTGTCAAAGGAGCCGTTTGTCAGCTTCTTGAGCTTAAAGACAAACTTACTGGGGAGGACGGTGGAGCCTGGGGGGAAGGCGGTGACCGGATCGGCCCTGGCTGGCTGAAGATGCCGTCAATCTCTGACTGAATGGCTCTGTGCAATTGTCTCCAGTTAGGGCTGATCTGGGCCTATCTGTATGTAGAGGGGTCTGGCTCGTCCATGAAGGCATCAATCGGGAAGTCTGCGGGGTCTGAGTCTGCATCCCTGAGGGCAAGGAGCATGGCCTTCTGGTTTGGGGAGATGATGACAGCGATCGGTGTCTGCATACTGGGTGGAGTGTGAGTCTGCGGAGTCGAAGTACACCTGGTATTTGTGCTGGACCCGAGGCTTATGGTCTACAGGCACGATGATTGCAGGGTGATACTTCTGCCGGTCGGCTGGCTTACCCTACGGATTATTGGTCCATTCATCCGTGTGGATTCGCATATGGACAGCGTATGGACATCGTAAGGACCCATATGGACAACCGTATGGACGGTCTGAACGGATTTCTGGCGAAACCTTGATGCATATGTAAGAACCATACGGACGACGCGTAATTGTGGTGTCCATGTGAAAATCACCCAAAATGTCCCATGGACACCGTAAGGATTTCGTATGGACACCGTACGGACACCGTATGGACAGAAAACATGTCCACATGGTGTCCATACGCATGGACAGAGGCACTAGTCACCCGCAC
>LGRX02033811.1:0-50316 GCA_001247695.2 Cymbomonas tetramitiformis | reverse complement strand
TCCGTAACCATGATATGTTGGGCAATAGTCTGTAACCATGACACCTAGGGCAAGAGTCGGTAACCATGATATGCCAGGCAGAGTCTGGAACCAGGATATGTAAGGCAGAGTCCGTAACCAGGATATGTAGGGCAGAGTCTGGAACCAGGATATGTCAGGCAGAGTCCGTAATCATGATAGGCCAGGCAGAGTCTGTAACCATGATATGTCGGGCAAAAGTCTGAAACCATAATATGGTGGGCAGGAGTCTGGAACCAGGATATGCCAGGCAGAGTCTGAAACCAAGGATATGTCAGGCAGAGTCTGTAACCAGGATATGTCGGGCAAAAGTCTGTAATCATGACATGTAGGCAGAGTCTGGAACCAGGATATGCCAGGCAGAGTCTGAAACCATGATATGTCAGGCAGAGTCTGTAACCAGGATATGTCGGGCAAAAGTCTGTAATCATGACATGTAGGGCAGAGTCTGGAACCAGGATATGCCAGGTAGAGTCTGAAACCATGATATGTCAGGCAGAGTCTGTAACCAGGATATGCTGGCAAAAGTCTGTAATCATGATGTAGGGCAGAGTCTGGAACCAGGGGATATGCCAGGCAGAGTCTGTAACCATGATATGCCAGGCAGAGTCTGGAACCAGGATATGTCAGGCAGAGTCTGTAACCATGATATGTCGGGCAGAGTCTGTAATCATGATATGCCAGGCAGTGTCTGGAACTTTGATATGGGCAGAAAGTCTGTAACCACGTGATGTCAGGCAGAGTCTGGAACCAGGATATGTCAAGCAGAGTCCGCAACCATGATATGTCGGGCAAAGTCTGAAACCATAATATGCCAGGCAGAGTCTGGAACCAGGATATGTCGGGCAAAAAGTCTGTAATCATGATATGTAGGGCAAGAGTCTGGAAACCATGATATGGTGGGCAGAGTCTGAACCATGATAGATATTTGGCAGTGTCTGGAACCATGATATGTCGGGCAAAAGTCTGTAATCATGATATGTAGGGCAGAGTCTGAAACTAGATGTCATTGGGCAGAGTCCGTAACCATGATATGTCGGGCAAAGTCTGAAACCATGATATGTAGGCAGAGTCTGGAACCAGGATATGTCGGGCAGAGTCTTGAACCATGATATATATAGGGCAAGAGTCTGAAACTATGATATGTCGGGCAGAGTTTGGAACCATGATATGTCAGACAGAATCTGTAACCATTATATGTAGAGCAGAGTTAGTCACCATGATGTGTCAGGCAGAGTCTGCGACCATGATATGTCAGGCAGAGTCTGTAACCATGATATGTCGGGCAGAGTCTGAACCATGATATGCCAGGCAGAGTCTGGAACCAGGATATGTCGGCAAAAGTCTGTAATCATGATATGTAGGGCAAGAGTCTGGAACCATGATATGTAGGGCAGAGTCTGGAACCATGATATGTCGTGGGCAGTGTCTGGAACCATGATATGTCGGGCAAAAGTCTGTAATCATGGGGATATGTAGGGCAGAGAGTCTGAACCAGGATATGTCAAGCAGAGTCCGTAACCATGATATGTCGGGCAAAAGTCTGAAACCATGATATGTAGGGCAGAGTCTGGAACCAGATATGTCGGGCAGAGTCTTGAACCATGATATATATAGGGCAAGAGTCTGAACTGGCGATATGTCGGGCAGAGTTTGGAACCATGATATGTCAGACAGAATCTGTAACCATTATATGTAGAGCAGAGTTAGTCACCATGATGTCAGGCAGAGTCTGGCGACCATGATATGTCAGGCAGAGTCTGGAACCATGATGTGCCAGGCAGAGTCTGGAACCATGATATCAGGCAGAGTCCGTGAACGGCGATATGTCAGGTAGAGTCTGGAACCATGATGTGTCAGGCAGAGTCTGAAACCATAATATGTCAGGCAGAGTCCGTAATCATGATATGTCGTAAAGGTCTGTAACCATGATATGTCAGGCAGAGTCTGTAACCATGATATGTCAGGCAGAGTCTGGAACCATGATGTGTCAGGCAGAGTCTGTAACTATGATATGTCAGGCAGAGTCCGTAATCATGATATGTCGGGCAAAGGTCTGTAACCATGATATGTCAGGCAGAGTCTGTAACCAGGATATGTCAGGCAGAGTCTGCAACCAGGGATATGTCGGGCAAAAGTCTGTAATCATGACATGTAGGGCAGAGTCTGTAACCATGATATGTCAGGCAGAGTCCGTAACCATGATATGTCGGGCAAAAAGTCTGGAACTATGATATGTAGGGCAGAGTCTGGAACCAGATATGTCGGCAGTGTCTGGAACCATGATGTGTCGGGCAAAAGTCTGTAATCATGACATGTAGGGCAGAGTCTGGAACCAGGATATGTCAGGCAGAGTCTGTAACCAGGATATGCCAGGCAGTGTCTGGAACTTTGATATGTAAGGCAGAGTCTGTAAATCAATGCAGATGTCAGGCAGAGTCTGGAACCATGTGATATGCCAGGCAGAGTCTGAACCATGATATATATAGGGGCAAGAGTCTGAAACTATGATATGTCGGGCAGAGTTTGGAACCATGATATGTCAGACAGAATTCGTAACCATTATATGTAGAGCAGAGTTAGTCACCATGATGTGTCAGGCAGAGTCTGCGACCATGATATGTCAGGCAGAGTCTGTAACCATGATATGTCGGGCAGAGTCTGGAACCATGATATGCCAGGCAGAGTCTGGAACCATGATATGTCAGGCAGAGTCTGTAACCAGGATATGTCGGGCAAAAGTCTGGAACCTATGATATGCCAGGCAGAGTCGTAACCATGATATGTCGGGCAAAGGTCTGTAACCATGATATGTAGGGCAGAGTCTGGAACCATGATTTGTAGAGCAAGAGTCTGGGACCATGATATGTAGGGCAGGAGTGATGTGTGGGCTTCATTTGAGGAAGGTGCACATCCCAGACGACTCTCGGCCACTGTGAAAGATTTAGAGCCATTCACAACGTATGCCTGAACAGAAATGCTGTGACTTTGAATGTTGCGTGCATTGTGGTGGACAACAACTGTGGGAATACACAACCTGCCGTGGTCTTGGGAAGAATTGAAGGTAACACGTGTAAAATACCTTCAAGATAAGGTGTAGATCTGTCATCGAAGTGGCGAACAGAGCTGGAAAGGATCTTGCAATGTTCTTGAGCAACGTCAAGGTAGCCTCGAGCAGGACTTTTGTGGCCTGCGTGGAGACCTTGTCGAGCCCTCCCCGGATCAGCTTTAAACCTGCCCGCACATGCTGACAACTAAAGAAGACTAGTGCAGCTTTGGTGACTAGCAACTTCATAAACTCAAAAAGTCCACGATCCTGGGCCGTGCTGCTGCTGATTCGCTTAAGGATCTCCTCACGCTCGTTGAGCAAAGTCTGTGTGTCGTTAGCGGGGTCCAATAATCTCTGAAGGGAGCTGAAGATGAGCTCGTCCTTCAGATCATGCATTTTCTTGAGTTGCTCGATCGCCTTTTGAAACAGAATATCCCGCCATCCCCATCATCCTGTGCAAGATAGCTAAAATCCCGTGGTTTCCTAAGGAAACCCCAAAGATCTCAAGCACATCATCACGGTAGCCATCAAAGTGGCTTTCAGATACGGCAAATGTCTTAAATTTTGAGCCTGCGTCGTGAGAAATGAGCTCTTACCTTGGAAGGGTCCTGAAATGAAGCTGCCAACGCCTGCAACCTTTCGGCGAGCTGGCTTGCCAAATTACTATCCTCACGTTTTTTCGATCTCGCGGCTTCACGTATTTCACTACGTAGCTCAAGATACGTTGCTAACTCTTGTTGCAGACGTGATTTGGCACGAAGAAGATATTGCAGAGACTTGTCAGTCCACTGATCGGCATGCGCATATGTGAGTGCCCATATCTTCATGCGAACCTGTATAGCGATGCCAAAACAACTCCAGGGGTGTCAGCAACTCAGGTCTTAAGGTTGCAGGAAAAAATGCCGGATTGGATGCAAATGCCGAGCATTCATACACCAAGCATAGCATGGTTCTTGTTCATGGATTACTAGACTTACATCCACAGAGAGCTTGGCCGGGAATAAGTGAAAAGCTAAGATCGGCTCCACTGCAGAGTGCCGGAGCTCGGGGTCCCCACAGCAACGCAGGATCTTGCCCGGAATCCATTCGAGCCCTTCACCGCCATCCTGTGGTATTCGCTTGGAGCCCACATACTGAATGCAGTGAGCACGGAAAACGTTCGCCAGCTGTTGCAGCACCGCTGTTCGAACTGATAGCCGCTTATCACGAAGTCGCTCAGAAACTGCCTGTCGACTCAAACATGACACGACAAACTGACTTAGAGTTGTGGCTCAATAACGAGTGAAGTGCGCTGCATGCAGCACCTAAGTGGCTTCAGTTCTAGCTTTTTGGAATAGTGAAGAATTTCATCGTCACGACTGCGTCGTGTTCCAAACTGTCTCCCCTCTCACAGACACTAGCAAACTCCATTTGAACACGTCCAGAGCCTTTGAGGACTGTACACGGGAGTTGAGGAAAGGTTTGCAAGGTTGCGATGCGAAGGTGCGAAAAATAAGTCATGCTGATAGCGCTTTTGCCTTTCCTATCCACCTCTCTCGTGGAGCGATTAACGAGTCCTGTGGAACTGCTGATTCTGATCAGTCGACGTTTGCCATGCCGAACTCAAGACAGGAAGCCTGTTCAGAGACAGGGGAAACAAAATTTGACAAGGCAAGTCCGGCTCTGAGTCCCACTCTGCCCAATGCGGATGCGAACTCGTTGTCGCCGTCGTAGGATGCCGCAATCCAGCCAGGCAAGCTCTGACTGAATAGCAGAGGAGTAATACAAGCGTAGTCGTAGAAGTTGCTCGGAATCTACTGCAAAGGCAGGGTGCACATACCTTGAGGCAAACTAAAGGGACGATTTCCGGAGACGTAATATGCACCTGTGAAAAAAAGGGGAAATCATATCAAACCACATACATCATACCGGAACGTGTGCGCACATCAGTAAGTGCTGGTTTAGTGGCCGAGGCCTCTCGGCGTCGGCGCACGCGCTGTAGTGGCCAGGGGCTCTGGGTGTTGGTGCACGCACTGTCGCAGCCTGTGGCTCTCATTGCCGGTACGCATGGCGCGGTGGCCAGGGAATCTCAGCACCGGCTCGCACAGTGCAGTGGGGCTCCCGAAGTCAGCGCGAGCTGCGGTGGCCGGAAGCTCAGCAGCACTCCCATAATACTCGAAGTATAGTGTATCGATTCCAGGTGAAAAGTGAGGGAACCGACCTCACACAACAAAGCACATGCACGGATACGTATTCGTTCTTCCGGATCCAGCAGGCGTGCTTGAATGGGTGTAAAAATTTCGGCATGGCAAGCATCGAAGCACTCGTTAAGGAAATCTTGAGCCCAGTCTAACATCGCAAGTCGTACTGCAGGCTGTCTATCGACAAAGCGCTTCAAAAACTCCACATACAGTCGACGGTAGGACAACTCCACGTGCATATCTGTCCCACAAGTCGATACAACTCACGAGCAGCTGGAATAGAGCTTGATCAGCACATACATATTTTCTTAAAGTACATACAATAACTCGGATTTCAAGTACGACGACTTGTCCTGATAAAAACGACTTGCCAAATATCCTGACCGTACTGATGATGTTAGCATTCTTGGCTTCATAAGTACATGGTGTGTGTGATATGCTCTGAGAGACAAGGTTATTTCTGTGAAAGTCGCACCCGGAATCCTGAGCAAGCGGCCCACAAGTGCTACTGCTGCCAACCGAGTTGCCTCGTCGTCAACCTGCAAACGGGAGCGTGTTGCTAAAAAGCAGACCTCTCGAAAGTGTGGGTATGGATATGCCAAGCCATCTTTGATGAATAAGAAAAGATGGGCGCGCACGCACAGCACACTTCAGCAGCATAAATGTCTTCACTCAACACCAAACTTGACAAGCATACAACTTAACGACACAAAATAGGCTCAGCACCGAAGGTGACGAACGCAGCTCAGGTTCGAGGCAATAAAGCCAAAGCAGGGATATTTTCCGATAGGAGGGTAATGGTTACTGAAGACTCAATGGAACGAGCTTATGTATCTGATTACAGAATATCATTGAGTACCTGTAGCTCGCCTTGAAGACGAGGGATTATCGGTAGCAAGATTTCAGGGCAGGTCACAAACACCTGCGCACAAGTGCTTGACTGTTAATTTTGAAGGGAAATTCAAGTATGCGGCAGGATACAAACCATAGTGTGCAAAGGAATATTACCTCATAAATGAGCTCGTGGTAATCGCCTTGTAGTTCACTCTCCACAACCTCGTCTTTGTCCAACACGTCCAGGAAATAGCGCTGACAGAACCCAACAAATTCCAGTACGACACGCAGCATAAGTCTGAAGGACAGTATTTGCACGGGAAAGCGTATTGACAGTCAAGTTCGCCACATTCGCGCGAGTTCTGATATCACTGCGCAGTGAAGGTAAACATCTCGGAGCGCGGCGATAGAATCACGTGTACAGGCTATTATCACGAACGAGACTATTATGAGCATATGACCAGATGAGACTACTCTATTGAGATTATTGTTAATGAGACGATAATCCTTTTACAACGAAAGCTTACACGTGACGTCAAAAGAGTCAACACCTGTATTCGTTGCTGCAAAATAGATTCACTTCGTTGAAGCAGTGCTTTGGCGAGGCGATAAGCAGCTGGATGTGTATCCTGCCAGTGCATTACTGCTGTCAGAACTTGCTGTTTGTGCACACCAAACCGACACAAATCATATATACAAGCACCTTATGTGGAGAAAGCAAAGGCTGTAACATCGAGTCCAACACTTCCGCGTACTCCTCCTCGCTCTCACAAAGGACACCGTGCAAGACCTGCGGCAAACATATAGGCGTTTAGGCGTGCAGTGTCGAGAAAAGAACATAAAATAGAGAGTTTGTACCGACCTCAAGTACGTCGCCATAGATTGTGTTGAAGTTGAAATCACTGTCGAATCAAAACACAGGCTTGGTTAGTCGCCGCTTCACGACATAAAGTGTGAGAGTTCGAACAGAGTTGCCTGAGAACGCTATGGCGAGAGCTTACGTGGTAGCTTCGAAAAGGGTTTTAAACAGCGTTATGAGAAAATCCTTTTCATCATCCAGGTCCAGCATAAGAAGAAAAATCTTGTACTGCAAAACACAACATTGCGTTAGGCAAAGTAGTCTCACGTTTTGAGGCGCAGACTTCGAGGACGTACCTTAGCGATACTCTGAAGCAAGTCGTGTGCACAGCTGAAAATGAGAGGATCTCGTTCTTTAAGATTCGCAAGAAGGTCGAAAAATGCTTGAAAGATCGCCTGTGAGTGATAAGAAGTCAGCACCAAGAAACCTGGCAAGAAACGCCAACTTGTGTGTAGGACGAAATATACCTTGAGAGCGTCGTCTTCATAAGGTGTTTCGGGTGCACAGATTCTAAAAACGTGCCCAAGGCAGGCGGTCGCTAACGCCCGAACAGTCTGCAAACATATTCAAGTAAGTATACATCAGTAGGCATATTGCATCAAAAC
Source organism: Cymbomonas tetramitiformis (assembly GCA_001247695.2). NCBI lineage: Eukaryota > Viridiplantae > Chlorophyta > Pyramimonadophyceae > Pyramimonadales > Pyramimonadaceae > Cymbomonas > Cymbomonas tetramitiformis. Next base: position 42,771 of record LGRX02033811.1, on the reverse strand, counting down.
CAGAGCTCGCACCTTGTCCTTGTGTCGCAGAACGGACTGTTTAATGAGGGCCCCTTTTACAGTGTCGAGAGTTTCAGGTTGAGCGTCAGGAATTTGTTGAAGACTTTTTTCAACTTTCTGTTACAAAAGTTTTTGCTATTAGTATACTCGCTAGTACTTCGACAACTGTACTTCGGTTTGTTGAGAATTCGCATACCTGAAGAAGCTCTATCAAAGCATCTTTCCCGATGGACGCTGAGTTAAGTTTCTTCCCAAAGTGTATCAGCTGCTCAGCTGGTGAAGTCGTCAACGAGCCCATAGCAGCGTGCGTGTTCAACCGAAACACGCAAGTGACAGGTGGGGACGGCTTCAACCACGATTCAAATCCATCAGGGAATCCTATGCTACATGGGATACGTAGAGACTTCTTTAGCAACAATAATGACGCTACACTGCCGGGCTAATTGTTATTCGGGAACAGTATTTAGAAGCATAACTATGCAAAAAGTACGAACAGCTCTTGAGCTACAGCGAAAATGCACACTTCGGTTGGCATCAATGATCATAGAGATTAGAGTGCATTGTATCGAGAACGTTCAGGTTTTCTAGGTTTCTGCGAAACTAGACTACTGTACAGTCGAGTGAGTGTCACTCGACTGTCACATAGTCCTAGAGGTAGAGATGAAACAGCTCTCGTCTGCCGAGTTTGCGACAATATTTATTGAATTCAAATTCGAAAGACTGGGCTCCATCCCGGATCGAACGGTCCTTTTAAGGTTGAGCTTCAGGATCGTCCGATCCTGTATTTCCGTGACTATCCCGATGACTCGCAGGCGGCAGCGCAGCGGTAGGCGAGCGCGCGAAGGTTTTTAGGACCGGCTCCTGGCTAGTGGTGGTGGAGGAAAGCCCCGCCCGTCTAATCCAACGGCCCAAAAACAAGAGCCTCGAAAGTTAGCATAGTGTTAGCATCTAAAAAGTAAAGCCCCATCGACGGCCACGACATACGGTGTACGGGATGTGAACATGCGATGTGTGGTTTTTTTTCTCGATCAGAAAACTTTTTTCCGAGAAGAGAGACTAACATCCAAACATCCAAACGTCGACCTTCGAATCAAAACTCTTTGGAAAGCACTTCTCAAACCAAACGAAAGACACAAACACAGATATCGATGGACTTGCGTTGGAGTAATTCATTTGCTAAAGCGTTCTCTGTGACATCGACGAGATACCTCTGTAAAATGCTACTCGAAAATTTCAAATTGTCTTGAGGAGGGCTTTCGAAGGAGATCACTTTTAATTTTACAGGCGAGGGCGTCTTCGTGTTTCTGGCATTGCCTCTAAGACTATCTGTTGATTTACAGTAAGCTATTGCGCTGATGGATCGCCCAAATGTAGTTTAAACTGCGCCTTAACATATATGTTTTGAATCTAGCATCAGCTTCACGTTATTACTGGTTGTTGCACGGCTCCTCCTCGAGCAAGCGTACGGTCGAAAGCTTCGGAATGGACTTCAGCATCTGGGGCGAAGAGGAAGAAAATGTCGAGGTCTTACTTTCGCCCAACCCAAGAAATTTTCATAATCAATTGCGCACACCTTGCTTACGGATCGGAGGGGCACGCGCCCGGGTAATGTCGCAGTCGAGTCCTTCGAGTCATGTCGTAGCCTTCTGAAACTAAACAAACGGCTAGAGGGATACACAGTCAGCACCCGTATTTCTGTCGCATGATTCAGGGGTCCTTTCAAAATTTCTAGAGTTCTGCTGGTCGTATGTTCAAAGAATTCTGCTAATGATTGCGCAACCTCTGCAAACCACTTTGATAAACGCCCGCCTGCAGGGATATATGCAAGCTGGTGAGAATCAATGCTAGCCGTCTTCTTCCTCCTCAAACACCTGTACCATCTGAAAACTTGTCACGTGTGTTTGTTCTCTGCACGCTCTGGCGCGCGTCTCGTGACTGCACGCACGCGGCACCTGTCAGTGGAAGTATAGAATTAAGCAGGAGTCAGAAATCTTGCAGTTCGCTGCCACGAGGTGCCGCAGGGAGAACTCAGCGGCGGAGAGGCGGTGGAGTCCGAGGAACCGCACTCGCTGACGCCCGTGCGCACCTCGCGTGAGAAGCTTAATATCGACATCCCGAGGGTCAACATGGGCGAGGTAACCCGTGTTGGATCTGGTGAAGAAGGCGGAGCCTTCCGGACGCCGCAAAAGGAATCTGTGGGCTCGGGAAACCCCGCGACCCCGAGCTTCATTAATTCCACTCCGATTGGGCACACCGGCTTCGTCAACTTCTTTCTCGACTCCCCAAGCCCGTGCGCCGCGGGGCACAACCGGAGGCGCGCACCCAAGCATGCGCGCGCGCGCGCTCCTTTTGGTTAATGTGCATATACCATTCGAGCCATATCAACTCTGACACTTGGCATCAAACTGTTCGCCTTCGAGTTCTCCGTCTGTGGTCGAAGCCTTGCGCGTCGCCTGCATCACACTTGTTGGCCTTTTGTTCTCCGATCCGTTTCGACGCCTGCGCCTTGAATGTACCGCACGGCTTTATCTTCATATTGGCCTCGCTCGATGAGGGAAGACACGTCAGCTGACGGACGGCCTCGTCCATACAGGTACACGGATGCAGCGCCGTACTCCGACGATACGGAGGTGAGGGAACGTGGGTATGCCTTGACGAGCCCAAGGCCATTGAATTACGACGAGGATGACAGCAGCAGCAGCGTCGGCTTCGATGAGGCGCCGCCGCTGGGCGACAGCACCGACGATGTGCGGCTCGACGATAGCGACGGCGAAGCTCAGCCCTCCGATAGTCCCCCCCGCATAGAAGGTCCCTTCCGGCTCTCAGCCCAACAGCGCTTCTGTCGTGAATGGATGCCGTTCCCGAGTCTGCGTGCTGTGACCTCACATGCGTGCCAAGTCATCCTGCCGTGTCTCTGTGTTTTCTCTCCGCCAGCTTCGGAAGTGCGGCACTTATCTAGTTTAAGGGAGACCAGACTATGTCTGGCGGGGATATTCGAACTAAGAGCTGGCGTGTTGATTTCGGGGCATTCATGTTGCTGTGTGAATCTCACTCCCGACAGCTTGAATATGGCTGTCGAGTGGTGCACCCTTCTGCCTCTACCGGACTGTAACAGCCGGCCTGAGGCCTGAGGCCAGGGGGACGTACGCGCCTGTGCCAGAATCTGGGAATGAGACAACGTGTGTTTGTCCGGGTATGCGGACCGATATATGAATGGAACGCCTGAAACATAGGGGGGAGAGGCGTTGCATAGGGGAGTCTCCGATGTACCTGCTGCCATCTTCGAAGCAGCTTCAGCGCTCTCTGAACAGCACTCCGCTGAAGTGGGTCGCGCAGCAAGATATGGACGCTGAACCCAAGAACCTCAGCATCTGGGCAGGTGCGTATGGTGGTGCGAGGGCAGCATACAATCGATTGGACTACTCGGTCGTGGTTCAATGCTCCCAGTGTTTATCTTACTCGACCTTTATCTCCCGATGAGCACCGTGAGAATCCTGAAGGTCATCGCTTGTAGCCCTGAGTTTGCATCTCTGTGGGCAGTGCACGCCGAGTGATAGTGCATGCAGTCGCTCTTTTGAGTTCAGACTTAGGCCCAGCCAAGGAACGAGCCCGAGTCCTTCCTTTTGCTCAAAAAGAGGACATGCTTCCAGCGGCCTCGGGCCTCTCGCACCCCTTGGTCTTGGTCTGCTTCCAGCGGCCTCGGGCCTCTCGCACCCCTTGGTCTTGGTCTGCTTCCAGCGGCCTCGGGCCTCTCGCACCCCTTGGTCTTGGTCTGCTTCCAGCGGCCTCGGGCCTCTCGCACCCCTTGGTCTTGGTCTGCTTTCATCCGAGCCGTGATGGCCATGCCATAATTTCAGGAGGCAAATTGCGGACGCGCTGCTGTGAGCTCTTATTCCCCTGGACCGGATGCCTGGCGCTATCAGTGCCCTCTCCTGCGTGACGGGAAGCTGGGGCCGGTTGAGGCGAGTGCAGGGAGTAGCCTAGAGTCGAGCGGTGCCCTCGGGTTGCGCTTCAGTGAAGACCCTGGCGAAGCCCTTGCCTCATCAACTGGGGAAGCGGACCTGGTGGGTGGAAAGGCCATGGAACCCCCTCAAGAGGGTCCCTCAGGCAGACCGAAGTGTCCCGGGAACTCCGAGTGGAACGCTCTCAAATACAGTGTGGACACCGATATGGTGCAATATGAGAGGTTGGCACATGCGCCCCCCCCACATAGGGCCTTACCACACTGTTCAAGCCCGGCACATGCGTGCCCCCCCCCCACACAGGGCTTTACCACGCTGTTCAAGCCCGGCACATGCCCCCTCCCTCACAGGGCTTTACCACGCTGTTCAAGCCTGGCACATGTGTCCCCCCACACACACAGGCCTTTTACCACACTGTTCTAGCCTGCCACATTCCCCCACCGCCCCCTCCCCCCACAGGGCTTCACTACACTGTTGAAGCCCGGCGCCCGGCGCCCGGCTCGAACGTCGGCTGCCCGGCAGGGTTCCCTCCCGAGAGCCGCTCTGGCCGCTGGGAGAGGGATCCCAAATGCTGTGGTTGGCTGCAAGGCCTCGATTTCTAATGGAGTGCAACCGTCAACCTGCTTCCTGACCCTCGGTTGGTCATACTACCATTTGTTCTGTATTCGGAGTTAATGTGACGAAGTTCCGCCCAGATCCCTGATGTGTTAAAAGTGTTTTGGGTGATGGTTGGGCCGTCAGCGTATCCCCCGTGATATGGGCTGTGGGCAGGACGCTCAAGTGATTGGTATCTGGCATCCGGGGTGTGGGCGCTCTTGCAGCGATTGTAATCTAGCATCTCCTCCGCATTGGGCGGCCGATGAAGAGCGCGGCGGACCCGCGCAGCATGCCAGGCACATCGCCGAGAGAGCTGTCGAGCCCAGCGCGGCGGCGGCGCTTCTGCTGGAGGCACCCGCATGCGAGCGGCAGCATACTTCTGGGACTGCCTCTCGGAGAGTGATGCCCCCGACATCTGATGTGGCGAGCGAGATAAAGGACTATCTCGTGGGGCACCACATGCATCTCATGGGGGTCAGTCAGGGCAACCCCGCCATGAGCTCCGCGGCGGTGTCCCCTGCAGCGCGATCCGCCGCGCAGGCCGCCTCGGGGCCCAGCATGCCGGAATGTGGTGACTCCAAAGGCAACCCCGCCGGGGAGGACGTGGCCGTAGAAATTGAGGAGTACTTCAAGAAACATAGGGCGGCGGTGCTGCAGGGGGGTCACGACCAAGCACAAGGGACACCACCCCGCGCGTCACCGTTGGCTCTGAAGTCCCCCGCAGGGGCCTCGCCATCTGCCCAGGAGCGCGCTGGCAGTCCTGCCACCGCTGCGGTGGCAGCTGCCATCAGCGCTCATCGCGCTCGATCCCCTGGTCTAAACCCTAGCCCAAGCCCTGGCCAAAGCCCAGATGCTCGGCACACCCCTCCCGACCAATTTAGGCAGCTTGAATTAGCTTCGGAGAAGGCAGAGAGCCTCGGAGCAGGCATCTTGGAGCAGAGGGCAGGAGCAGGCGAGCATGCCGCTGTGGAGGAATCCGGCCAGGCAGACGCGGGAGGGTCGGGAGAGGGGTGCAATTTGGTGAAGGAAGGCCATGGCTGGGTGTCCTCGACAGGGCTGAGGAATGAGGAAATGAGGAGCGCTTCCGGGGCGATGGTGGGGTGCGATGACACGTCGTCCAGCAGCGGTAGTGATGATGAGGAAATGGCGGAGGAGGGAGAGCAGGTGGGTGCGCGCGGTGCTGGCTCAAACCACGCAGCGGGGAAGTGCCCAGAGGAGCGGGGGGCCTCCTCTGCAGAGGAGCGGGGGGCTCACGGGCCTACACTGCCTGGAGCAGGGGGCGGTGCGGCGGAGGCGTCCGGGCCACCTGCGGCTGCCTGCCCTCAGGCTCGCCAGGACCGCGGAGGCGCGGCGGCCGGTGGGGCACTTGCTGCCGTCGGTGCTCCTGCAATGTCAGCGAGTCTCAGCGGCGTGCGCACTGGTGATGCGAATACCAGAGACGGCACGGCCGTGGATTCTGACGATGAGGTGCGGCATCCATCCTGCGGCCCTTGCGGTGACATGTGGCAGCCTCCGAAGCATGCGCCCTGCGCCTCCCATGTCTCGACGAACACCGTGCCGACGAGCGCCCCTCTAGCATCCCAGCGACCCGCTTTGAGTGCAGCGCCTTACGCCAGTAACCATCTCGAAGCGTATCTTTGTGGGTTGAGGAAGCACGTGGCCGCCTCCGTGCGCAGGGAGGTGGCCACGTGCGCTCCGCATTTGACACCGCACACTGGGTGCGTGGGCATGTGGATCTGGCGGGCCAGGATGAGCTGGAGCAGCTCATGCGTACCGGCATGCCCCTCTCCGGGGCGCCGCATGGCTCCAGAGCACCGGGGGCTTCTGGACAGCCGCAGACAAGGGCTCTGGGCGGAGGCGGTCGAGGCCGGGGGGTGGCCTCGGCGGCAACAGCCTCGTTGCTGGCGCGAACCGGCGCGGCAGCGGAGGGCTTCGGGGTTGGAGGGGCAGGGCGGGGCGGAAAGATGGTTGGGGGAGGGGAGGAGAGCACCTGGGGCGCGTGGTTGCAGGGGGTGGAAGCGACGGAGGACTCAGGCTCCAGCTCGGAGGATGACAGGTGGGTAGACGACGTGAGGCTCTCGAGGGACTGCGGCACGCCGAGTCCCGGGGTGCCCGCCCCAAGGATGGAGTGCTGGCCAGTTGAGGAACCAAGCCGCGCGCCGAGGGCGGACAGCAGGGCTGCACCGGTGGTGATGCGTCCACTGCCGCGCCCCGGTCTGCTACTGACCCCGGCTGCGCTGAAGCGTGAGCTTGCGGCGGAGTCAATGGCGCCTGAGCACCACGCCACGCCAATTGCCGTGAAGGAGGCACTGGTAGCTCCGGCGCTGGATGTGTTGCACTATGCCACCCCGCCATCGCTCAAAAAAGGGATGGCAGTGAATATTGGCGAGGAGAACTGTAGCACAGCGGCTACGATAGGCAAGGCCCTAAGGAGCGACGTGGAGCTGCCACTCGGTCAACCTCGAGATCTTTGTGTGAGCCCAGCCGATGCCGGGGCGAGGCTGCTGGCCAGTGACAAGCCACCACCAACCTCGGCAGGGAGGGCGGAGTGGCTTCAGGAGGTCATGGGAGGTGATGTGGGGGGCACTCCGGAGAGGGCTCCTGAGGAACAGGCTGCTGTTGGGGCGAGGCTACTGGCCAGTGACAAGCCACCACCAACCTCGGCAGGGAGGGCGGAGTGGCTTCAGGAGGTCATGGGAGGTGATGTGGGGGGCACTCCGGAGAGGGCTCCTGAGGAACAGGCTGCTGTTGGGGCGAGGCTGCTGGCCAGTGACAAGCCACCACCAACCTCGGCAGGGAGGGCAGAGTGGCTGGAGGAGGTTGTAGGGGGTAGAGAAAGGATGCCTGAGTCGAGCACATTGAGGAGTGCGGAGAGAGGGGAGCGGTCAGATGCCTCCCAGGATTGTACGGTCACGGCTGCTCCTCGCGACCTGGCATCGTCGAGCCGCGTGCCCGTACAACCAAGGGAGGAGCGGAAAGATGGCATTGGCCGCAAATGCGGTAACGAGGAGCGGCGGCTGCGAGCGGTGGACCTGCGCCCCAGGCGCCGGCCCGTACTGCAGCGTGTACATCAAGAGCGCAGCCTGGAGCGCGTGCTGGCGTGGCGAGCTCGCCTCGGGGCTCTGCGGAGGCTCTGGGGCGCCAAGGCCCGCCGCCGAGGCCGCACCCTCCGGAGATCCCCGGGACTCCCGGAGGAAGGTTCTGGGCAATGCCGGCGGAATGTGACACAGCACGGTCTTCTCCAGGTGCCGTACTCCAATCCGCCGGCTCTCCCCGTGTAGGACACTGCGGACCATGTTGTTCATGGAGCTGGGCGGACATGCACGGCCCGGTGTTGCATGTGTCACTGGCCCCGGCAAAAGCCTTGGAGGGCGTAGCTCGGGCGCGGGTACGCCCCTCTGCTGTGCGAAGGGCCGCTTGAGGGGAGGTGCGAGGGGCTCTGGCAGGGCAGGTATGGATGCTGATGCTGAGCAGGGGGGTGCATGTGGCTACGAGGAGACCCATCAAAGGGTGGCGTGGATGGGACTGTGAGGGGATGGCAGGCGCTGCGGCAGTTTCCGGAGGTGGCGCGGTGCGTGCTTGGCACCCCGAGGAAGCTGCGGGCCTCTTGCCGCAGGCGCTGCATGCTTTGCGGATGCTACTCACCGGCGAGCCCGGCCCTGGCCGGGTGGTCCTCACCCTGGTGCTCCCCCCTCCCCCAGCACTATCAACACGCCATCGTGGCGGCATCTGCTGAGCTGACCTGGACGCGCACTTTGCGGAAGCGAGCTGCTACCAGGAGATCGGACTGAGCCATATTGGCAAAGTGTTCGGATGACCTGAAGGTTAAGGGCGGCCCGTCGTGGGCAAGCATAGTAGTGTGTGCATCCTCAACAAAGCTTGAGAGGCTGCGCTTTGCATTCTTAATTCGATGTTGGTGTGTTAGGATGCCGCTAGACGGAATCTGGTTACATCCAATCTGGCAGCCTTTATTTGCCCCAGGGCGATCGGCCTGAGACACGGCTGCTTCTTACCCAAAATATGATTGTGTTGACGTTTCAACGGGTAAGGAATTGTTGTGGTTTGTAAATACCGGTTAGTTCCCCGATGCGCCTCATAACTTTGCATGCCAGTCCTCGTTGCATCCATCGCGAAGGATTCGAATACCTGAAATGCCCCGCGCCTGTCATTTCTTGGTTATTACACCATCCCGTGTACAAGTGCCAGGAATTAACATTGGCGGACATCGGCCTTTTGGAGGTGCGGCGTTGCAGAGCTACTTGCTCACCATATAGGCTGTCGCTCCTGGCCCTGTGACAAACGCGTGATCGCGGCTGACAGCGAGCCTCTTCCATGGCGTGCTTGGTGCAGGAGGCAGCGGCATTGGGTGTGGGGCAAGTCCACCCAGGCAGTGCCCTGTCAGACGGAGGTGAGCATAGCACCGAAGGAGGCAAGTGGAGATGTTGCGGCCATTCAGCGCGGACGAGCGCAGCGCAGCGAGCACACCGGGGGGCTCAAGCAGGTCGTGGGGCCCCGCGCTAAGCACACCCCAAAAGCAGAGACGTGGTGATCTGCATACCATGACCTTAACCTCTGATATGCAAAGTCAACATGACATGTGTTTGCTTTTATACCATGCAACATATATTTGGCACGTCATATATACGCGGCGATACCAGGCAACCTCCTCACTTCCAACATATTGACTGGAGCTCACAGTAGCCGAGTTCGAGCGTTGAGCCCGCCGCTTTCGGGGTGGTCGAAGGAGGGGTGTTTCAATGCTGTGTATTCGGTATGTGCAATGTTGGTTCTTGTATTGCAGCGCTGGCTGGCTGGCTCTTTGACCCTGCAGCTCGGACAGCAGGTGACCCGGAGGCAGAGCTTGCACCCAACAATCGGGAGAGGCAGTCCCAAGAGAAGGAGACGCCGGGCCACAGTGAGCGTGGAGTATCTTCAGCTGATGCATACTCTGGCATGCCTCTTTCGTCGTGCCGGCCGGCTCTGGAGCCCACGTCCTCGCCACGTGCGCGCTGACATGGCGGCAAAGGCCATCGCCTGGTGCTACCTCATCCCTGCGCCGTGCCCCCTCCCATTGCCCATCATCTTTACTCGGGTGGTGCTCCCGAGGGAGATTAAGGGTATGCCGCAGTGCACATCATTTCCTTCAAAGTCGTTTGCGGGGTCAAGATCTGGTTTCTTTTGAAATATGGTTTATGGCCTAAAACATGACCCTTGGATCAATGCAGACGAGCTTGTAGATGGTGAGGATCTCGTGGTACAATTTGAAGGCTGACTGCAAGGCATTTACAGATGGTCGGGCTGTATTCATCTCTCAGTGAATATCTCCACCAATAGAACGCAGTATACACCCAAGCTGTAGCTAACATTGAGAGGGCACATGAGTATCAATGCCGGCGCTAAGAAAGAGGGAACACCCATTTCAGAGTGAGGGTCTTTTTGCCCCCACGGCCAACGCTGTTGCTATGGTGCTACTGATATACCACAACGGGATACTCACGACATAGCTTTCTTTTGGAGACACCTCCTGATTCATTGATATGACTGATAGAAGCAGGATGTCCTTTCATGCACCCTCACTTGGGACCTTACACCATCTGCAAAGTCCGCAGCCGGCTTTGCATTCTCTTACCCGCACTTAGCAGCACTCTCAGTCCGCTATGCGGGGCAGTGGAGAGCTGGGCCCCTCCTTGGAGGCCGCGGCAGATCTCCTCGCAGCAGCTCAGCTCGCCGGGTTCACTCTCATGGGCGCATGATTGGACGCCTCACCCGACTGCGACAAAGAGTCACAACCCGTGCTGGCTGCCACTGATGGTTCTCCTCTCTTACCCGCAAAGCGCATGTGCAGCTGGCTGGCACTGACTGTTCTCCTCTCTTACCCACAAAGCGCGTGTGTGCTGCTGGCCGCCACTGACTGTTCTCCCTCTACCCACAGAAGCGCGTAAAGGCTGGCTGGCACTCTGATGGTTTCTCCTCTTACCCGCAAAGCTGCAAAAGGTTGGCTGCCACTGACTGTTCTCCTCTCTTACCCGCAAGAAAGCGCGTGGTGCTGCTGGGTCGCCACTGACTGTTCTCCCCTCTTTACCCGGCAGCGCGTGTGCTGCTGGCTGCCACTGATGGTTCTCCTCTTACCCGCAAAGCGCGTGTGCTGCTGGCTGGTACCGACTGTTCTCCTCTCTACCAAAGCGTGTGCTGCTGGCTGCCACTGATGGTCTCTTACCCGCAAAGCGTGTGTGCTGGCTGCCACTGACTGTTCTCCTCTATCGCAAAGCGCGTGTGCAGCTGGCTGCCAGATTTGTTCTCCTCTCTTACCCGCAAAGCGCGTGTGCTGCTGGCCGCCACTAACGGTTCTCCTCTCTTACCCGCAAAGCGCGGTGGTGCTGCTGGCTTGCCACTGACTGCTCTCCCCTCTTACCCGCAAAGCGCGTGTGCTGCTGGCCGCCACTGACGGTTTCCTCTCTTAATGCGCAAAGCGCGTGTGCTGCTGGCCGCCACTGACGGTTTTCCTCTCTTACCCGCAAAGGAGTGCTGCTGGCCGCCACTGACGGCTGGCAAGAGGTGCGTGGGCGCAGGGCTTTCATCGAAAGATTTTGGGGGGTTTCCTTGCTCCAGGTGTTCTTTGCTGCTATGCCACCCTCTGGCTCTCAGGACCCACTCCTCAGATTGAGCTCCCAAAACCCCTCAATGCCTTGATCTGGATCCCAAAACCCTGTTCAATCTTATATCTGCCTCCCAAACCCTGTTCACCTTTATATCTGCCTCCCAAACCCCTGTTCACCTTATATCTGCCTCCCAAACCCCTGTTCACCTTATATCTGCCTCCCAAACCCCTGTTCACCTTATATCTGCCTCCCAAACCCCTGTAAAGCTCACAACTTGCTCCCCAGTGAAAACTATGGCTTTTACCCCTCTGTCTCGGGGCGCACGCAAGGGAGGAGTGGCCGGAGCATCTTGTGAGCTCCACGTCTGCCACGTGGCATCAGCCGCATGCGCACATCTCACGCAACTTTACATCTGAGAATCTTATGAGCAGCGGTGGCGGTATGGGCTCCCCTTCACTTCTTTCACACACCGTGGCCGCTGCCCCTCCAGGTGGCGCAGCGCATGCCAGGAGGGGCCCGTGGCCAAGCCGAGGCAGCACGTGGACACGCCGCGCTCTCATTCACAGACAGTATTCGACCGACCGAGCAACACATCGCGCCGGATGAGGTGACAGCGGAGTCGGAGCTTATTCCACCGCCGGCGGCGCCCTCAAGGGAGCTCCGCGCTCTGGTCAAGGTGACGCCCGACCCTCGTTCAGATCGCCAGCTTCAGGATGGCTCCCTGTCTACCACGCAGTTCCCCGCCGTCCTCCTGCGTCCGCCGCGGGATCTCTGCTGTGGGTGCCCGGGTTTCTGACGGGTCTAGACACTGATAAGCTCGAGGCCCGGGAGATGCAAAGAGCAGGGGAGGCAGGTGCCGCACTGCAGGGGCTGGGCCCTGATAGAACATGCAGGGGAGGCAGGTGCCGCACTGCAGGGGCTGGGCCCTGATAGAACATGCAGAGAGCGGTGGTGCGCTGGATCGCTCTCGCGCAGCTCCCAATCGTTTGCGGCGAGAGGCCCACGCCCGGGATCTTGGCGCTCAGGGGTTGGTGACCTGCTACACCGGGGGCACACTTCTGTACAACAGGTTCGCGGACCCACATGCCATTGCACCGGGCTGCACGCCGCCACGCGGATAGTATAGCCTGCAGGCGCGTTGAGCCGTGGACGGCGTGAGGGATTCGGCGAGGCGGGGCGGGGATGGAGCGCGCTGACAGGGGATGGTGACCGATGCGATGGGCTTCTTGGAGCTCTGCTGCCACGTGGCAGCGACGTCGACTGCAGCTCAAAAGGTCCGTGCGGCCCACCGCGGGAGTCGGCCCTTTCCAAGGCCTTCCGTGGGGCTCGGCTGCGACGACGTGCGGACTCCTGTGGTGGCATCTTCTCCTGCAGCGTACCTGACAACGCCACGCGGCCTTAGGCCTCCAGGCGCCCCACGCGCGAGTGGGGGGGCCTGCCATGGGTGCTGCTGTTCAGCGGAGGGAGCAAGGGTTGAAGGCAGGGGGGACAAGCCACTCGGAGGATAACGGCACAGGGTGCGGCTGGTGCCGGGCGCAGGAAGGCGCAGAAGCCGGGTTTGAGAAGGTGGAGCTTCTTGCTGAGTACATCTGTCAGGTGTGACACAGCTTCAGAGCGCTCTGACGGGGAAGTTGGGAAGGGGCGGATGGGCGAGAGAGGGAAGGGCATAAAGGTCTCCCCCGCACGGCGACGTTGCAGATTCGCAATGCAGCTCACAGAGGTCTGCGCGACGTGATTTGGTCCGTCTTCCCGGCGGCCTGGGAGGGAGGGAGGGAGGGAGCCATGCCGAGGTGTATCATAAGGGGGCATCTAAGCCTTCTCCATCGTGGATATCATGGCGAGATCGAGTTCGGGGAGAGGCTTCCCATATGGTGAGGAGGAGGCAGGGCGGTGCTGGACGAGTGGCAAGAGTGTGAGGCATCCTGCAAGGGGGTGGGCGTGAGTGAACGGGCGGAAGCACGTGCGGCCGGCAGGGTATGGACAAGCTGCAGCACAGCGCAGTAGTGCAGGAGCAAGGCTGCCGGGCGCTCACGTCCATAGTGATCCGCAGCGAGGGCAACAAGGCACGTGCTGCTGCCTGCCGTTCCCTCCGCTCCATCATCTTGTCACCACTCACCGCTGCGTCACCTCCCTCATCGTCGCGCAGCGCCATCCATCAGTGCGCCGCCCACCTCATGGCCGCATCACGACCCCTACCACGGCCCGTACCACTGCGCCACAGTTCACTCTCTGCTGTGCCACCCCCCTCATCGCTGCGATGCCTCGCTCAAGCCCCAGTTGCCTGCGCCGCACCCCTCTCCGCGGACCTTCCCCCTGATTCCTGTGAGAGCCTCCTCCACTGTCTCATTGCCGCCCCACGGCCCCAGGGTAGCCCGCACGCCCTCTTGCCAGCACGGCAACTCCTACACCGCCCTCCTGCCAGCTCCGGCCGCAGGGCATGGAATCCATGCCGACAGGTCATATCTCTTCGCCGTGCGCCCGCGCGGCGCGCATGCCCCTGTCATGTGGGCGGCATGGCCCCCGTCATGTGGGCGGCATGGCCCCCGTCATGTGGGCGTCATGGCCCCCGTCATGTGGGCGGATGGCCCCCGTCATGTGGGCGTCATGGCCCCCGTCATGTGGGCGCCATGGCCCCCGTCATGTGGGCGGCATGGCCCCCGTCATGTGGGCGGCATGGCCCCCGTCATGTGGGCGTCATGGCCCCCGTCATGTGGGCGGATGGCCCCCGTCATGTGGGCGTCATGGCCCCCGTCATGTGGGCGCCATGGCCCCCGTCATGTGGGCGGCATGGCCCCCGTCATGTGGGCGGCATGGCCCCCGTCATGTGGGCGGCCTCAGGCAGCTGCTTGGAGGGGCAACAGGGAAAGGTGGTGCAATCTGGCGGGCTGCGAGCCGTGCTGTTGGCACTCCGACGACATGTGCGCCACGCTGGGGTCCAGGAGCAGTCCTGCAGGTCCCCCCTCCCTCCTTTCTAGCAACAGCTGCCCCCCAAGCTGCGCTCGGGTGCATCGCTGCTGGTGAGTTGCCTGCAGTCACAGTGATGCCGTATCAGCGCTGCCAATCCCTCGAGAGCCGTTTGAAGCCGGCCGAGGCTGACGATAGATCCGGGGCGTTCCGGGAGGGGCGGGAGGGGGGCTCTCGTAGGGCGCTGAAGAACTTCGCAGCAAGCACGGACGTGCAGGTGCTGCCCCGCGATCGCGATCCCCACTCTCCGATCTCCCCTCCTAGGTGGCACGATGCTGACTGTCAGGACTCAATCTCAGGCGGCTGCGACGATCCGAGGGTTCTCGGCAAAGGAGGATCCCAGTGCTGGCTTGAGCACGCAAAGACCTCGCAGGAGCCAAGAACGCTGTATAGCACGGACCTGCGATGCTGCGGTGCCGTGGAGGGCGGAGGTTCAGGACTGACAAGCTTTCGCTGTGAGCCGGTGTGGACAGAGCCGCCGCAGGTTGCGCTAGGCTCGAGCCTGCAGATGGATGCGCTGCGCCGGGTGAGGGCGCTGAGAAATGGAGGTGGAGGGCAATGGCCTGCTGCAGGCCATGCTGGCGAAGGCCGGCGGACTGGGTGCTGTGGTGGCCTCTTTACGAGCTCATCCGCAGCATGTTGGAGTGCAGGTGCCGCTCGGCCGACTCTCTTCTTCCCCTTGGGCCCGATCATTTCTGTGGACGTGGTTTCCTAGCATGCAAGCGGCCGATTAGAATATTCCTAGCATGCAAGCGGCCGATTAGAATATTCGATGTTCAAACCTAATGTAGCATACGCCCCCCTCGACTTTCCAGAATTGAGAGCTGGTAGGACAAGTTCATTCAACTTCATCCACAGTTCTATGCGCATATAGTTCTGGGGACCCGGAAGTGCGTATAAAGTCGCTCTCGTCACGTGACACTTTGGCAACCTCGCCACCTGGGATGCATCGTGCGGTCAAACCTCGCCACCTGGGATGCATCGTACGGTCAAACCTTGCTTGGTCATTACATCAACGGGAGCGAGTCGGCAATTTGGCAGGATACTGCAATTGCCGCAATCTGCTTTGGTCTGTTTGTGTTTTGGGGGATTGATGATCTGCCGAAACCGCCAACTAGGCTTCGATTGAGCCCAATCGCTCCTTTCAATTTGTTTGTCACCCCTCAAGAGTTGCGTCAGCGCGGTATCTCCATATGTAGCATATGGAAGGGGAACGGGTGAACATGCGTCAGCGCGGTATCTCCATATGTAGCACATGGAAGGGGAACGGGTGAACATGCCACGCGGTATCTCCATATGTAGCACATGGAAGGGGAACGGGGTGAACATGCGTCAGCGCTGCATTCCATATGTAGCACATGGAAGGGGAACGGTGAACATGCTGGCTAGCGCGGTATTCCATATGTAGCACATGGAAGGGGAACGGTGAACATGCTGTAGCGCGGTATTCCCATATGTAGCACATGGAAGGGGAACGGTGAACATGCGTCACGCCGGTATCTCCATATGTAGCACATGGAATGGGAACGTGAACATGCTGCTGCATTCCATATGTAGCACATGGAAGGGGAACGGGTGAACATGGCTGCCAGCGCGTATCTCCATATGTAGCATCGGAAGGGGAACGGTGAACATGCGCCAGCGCCGGTATCTCCATATGTAGCACGTGGAAGGGAACGGGTGAACATGTCAGCTGCATTCCATATGTAGCACATGGAAGGGGAACGGGTGAACATGCGTCAGCGCGGTATCTCCATATGTAGCATATGGAAGGGGAACGGGTGAACATGAGATTTTGAACTCGCAATCGCTAACAGTGAACCTATCAACAAATGAGGCTGCAGATTTTCGTCGGTGTGTATGTATGAACACGGGGGCATGCATTCTGCTTGACGCGCACGGGCTGCTTCCCTCTCAACTGCGGATCCCGCCCTGAGGCGCTTCCTGAGCAGCGGACTCGTCGGATGTGCAGATCAGAGTGCCATACCGATGCAACCTTTGACAATTTATCAGGAACAAGCTTCCAAGCAGCCAAGCGGATGTGTGGCAATTAGTGTTTCGCCTGTGTATTCAGAGCTTGCCCCGTGCGTCACAGTTGACTTTGAAGTGCGCCGTTTGCAAGCGGAAAACTGATCTGTGAAATCGAATCGACAGTGATGATGAGACGTACGTTAACTGCGAACAGTACAGATCGCGCACACCAGGCACGATATGACATGCTTCAAATATAGAGACAAAAAATGTATACAATTGTGAAGATTCTGAGGAATGTGGACACGCTCATTCCGGTCCAAAAACGCTAAACAGCGCTCACCGACGAATCACGGGGGTTCCCAACTGACCGCATGCGGGGAGGTGGAGGGGTCCCTATCATAGGAGCAAGCGTGCGGGGCGCTAGTCAACCTTGCCACCACGGCCACCACGCGGGTGATGCACGCCCCACGCCTTATCTGCCATCTCGCGCTGAGCTTTGCCCCTTCCGCTGGCGACCACGGAATATGCGCGGCCTCCGCAACAGCCTTCTGGCGATCCCACCTGTTGCTGTATGCTCAAGATGGGCGGGGCTCCCACCGCAGCGCATTTGCGGGGTGCACCACGTGGGTGACAGGGCTTGCGGAGCACGCGCAGGTGCAAGCAGCGGTGGTGGTGTACGCAGTGATCGGCGCCCTGCGGACGCATGCGGCACACAGCGGTGTGCAGGAGAACGGCTGCCGGGTGCTTAAGAACCTTGCCATCAACAAAGACAACCAGGCACGCCTCTGCCATCCCTCTACACCCCATAAAACAACTCCCACCAGACCTCGTTGCCATCTGATCATGTCATGTCGCGCTCGGCCCAGCCGCGGTACGAATCTGCAGTTGTGCTTCTTGAGTACCCGCAGAGATCAGACGCGATTGCCGCTCGGACACCATCGCGACCGTGATTCTCAACTTGAAGGCGAAGGGAATATCAGTGGTTGATCGATGGCACTGCGACAGCCAAGACGGCGTGGCGCGTGGTGGTCCACGATTAGGTTTGGCAGTACAGAGAGTGCCAAACAGACTCGTCCACAACTCTCTTACTTTTGCTTCTATAGCAAATTTCACGGGTACCTAGGTACACTGTGAGGCACGTCGCAGCTGAAACATGTTTTAAATAGAATTGACCTCACCTGCGTGTAGAAATGACGTCACCTGCGTGTAGAATTGACGTTACCTGCGTGTAGAATTGACGTCACCTGCGTGTAGAATTGACGTCACCTGCGTGTAGAATTGACGTCACCTGCGCCTGGCTATCAATTGAGGAGTGCTGATGACTTCTGTAAAGGCCAAGGCGGAAATGGAGTCCGCAACGGAATAGATGTAAACACAGACACTATTATCACGTACAGACATTATTGATAAGAATAATGCCGTTGTCTCAATTGTCACAATGCTCGGCCCACTTCCTCCTGCCCGAATCCAAGGTGCAAGGGGTGATGCAAGAGGTGCAGGTCAAGGTGGCGGCAGTGGGCGGCATCGAGGTTGTTATAGAGGCGCTCCACCGACACCGCGATCACATCGGTGAGTGCTGTGCATGGGGGCGCCTGGAAGGGTGTCTCCGGAGTCGCAAAAAAGGAGTGGCGTGCTCCTCTTAGGGGGGGCTCTGAGGTTCCTGCCCCGAGGACCTCTCAATGAAGCGGGGCAGGGAGGCGGGCATCTGCAGGGGTCCAAGAAAAAGGCTGCCGGGCCCTGGTCAACCTCGCCGCCACTCCCAGAACTGCACTCCCCCTTGTGCTCCTGTATATGGACGTTGTGTCGCCATCGTCAGCTTGCTCATGATCTGCCGCTCGTCTGGATGGACCAGCCTCATGTGTACGGAGAGCAGAGCGGCAAGAGGTCTAAACCACGGGGGATGGCCGGGTGCCTGCAACCCCACGGGCAAGGGCCAGGCCCTTGCTACACCACGGGCGATGGCCAGGCCCTTGCTACACCACGGGAGATGGCCAGGCCCTTGCTAAACCACGGGGGATGGCCAGGCCCTTGCTACACCACGGGGGATGGCCAGGCCCTTGCTACACCACGGGGGATGGCCAGGCCCTTGCTACACCACGGGGGATGGCCAGGCCCTTGCTACACCACGGGCGATGGCCAGGCCCTTGCTACACCACGGGGGATGGCCAGGCCCTTGCTACACCACGGGGGATGGCCAGGCCCTTGCTACGCCACGGGCAAGAGCCAGGTACATGCTACACCACGGGCGATGGCCAGGCCCTTGCTATGCCACGGGCGATGTCCAGGTGGCTGCTACATCACAGGGATGCCTGGGAGGCTGCTACGCCATGGGCAATGACCAGGCGCTTGCTACGCCACGGGCGATGGCCAGGGACCTGGATGCTCGGCACTGCTGACCGCAAAAGTTGTGGCCAAAGCTGTGGCAAGCGCGGAGCAAAGCTTCCCCTTCGCTTTGCCACTGCGGCGAGTGAGATTGCTGACGAAGGAGTGCTCGAGGGCTGTGGACGTTCGGTGCAGGCGAAAGTGGTGGAGAAGGGTGGAGTGGAGGCCGTGGTACAGACGCTCCGGACACACGGCAGCCATAGCAGCGTTTTGGAGCAGGCTTGCAGGTGCTAGGCCCATTGCACGAAGGACAGCTGAAGTTGGCGCAATTAGCTTTCTGCAGCTGCATGCGCAACATAACGTGACGTTTCATATAACCCTATGTTGCCAGATGTTGGGAAGGAGTGGAGGTGGGGGTCCATGCAGAGTGGTGAAGAATCTGGCGTTGCATCCAGATGCCTGCACTCGATTGGTGGATACTGATGTTGTTCTGGTCAGCTACCAAGCCCTCTTGCGTGTCACCCAATGAGGGCCCTCTTCAGTTGAGAATGCCAGTGGTTCGTAACAAGGAATAGGTGAATGCCAAGGCGTCGGGAAGCGGCTTGTGTGCGGGAGCCAGTCTTCCCTTTCACGCTCCAAGACGGTTGCCAATGTTTGCCTGCAACTTACCGAGCAAAGCGCTTGGCGGTTTGGCAGCGAACGAATGAAGGCGGCGGGGAACTTGGTGGTTGCAGGCGCTGGCAAGTGGGATGAAGGTCAATGCGAGGCATGCGGGCGTGCAGGAGCAGGCCTGCTGGGCGCTGACAAACATCGCTCATGCAAGGTGCGCGCTGTCGTCGAAGGAGGTGTGGTTTTAGATAGATTGATTGTCCCTTGGAGGGATGGGCGCGGGTTGCATGCGGGCACCTAGATAAGAACACGCACGCGTGCATACCGAGGGCTCGGCTTCTCTCGCAAATAGGCCCACGACCCGAAAGGGGTGTTTTTTTCAAGTGCTCTCTTTTCGGAGTGATGTTATGTTTGTGGGATGGGCTGCGGAGGCGCTTTCTTTCAGGGGAGTCATACGTCAGCAGATGAGGCAGGCCGCAGTGCCGGTGTTGTGCAAACTGGCGATGGGAAATTTTCCTCTACATGAAGGGGTTCAGAAGTGGGCGCGCCGGCTGGTTGCGAAACTCGAAGGCTCGAGAACGAGAAGGCCATCATCTGCCAGATCTCGAGGCGGGATGCTTGCCACTCCGGAGGGGAAAGAAGTGTCGGGATTGTCCGTGTCAAGCGAATCCGTGGAAGACCAGAAAACGGCAAGAGCCTTGGACCAGGAGAGAGAGGGGAGGCAACAGGATGCCTCTATGCAGTGCTCGCCAGTGATAGAGGCGTCTGTCGGATTACCGCAAGAGCACTTGATAGAGGGGGGTAACTTGTTAGCAGTTGAGGCGGAAACAGGGAATCCAAAACCGGAACAGCGTAATGTGATAGAGGGGTGTGAACAGGAATTGGAGGTTGGAACAGGGGGTAGATTATCAAGCAGCCATTAGTCGGGGCAGCAACATTGCTGAGATTGGGGGGTCGTTTGTCCGAAGCAAATATAGTAAGTACACGATGATGGTGTGGTGTCGCGGCATGCTTGCTGCTGTATGCATAGACGTCATTTAACAGATGATATTGCGAGAGAGGTGATCCGCCATCTAATTGCGAAAACGGCACTGCTAACATTGATTGAAATGGCCGACTGCTCGCACACCTTCAGAGTTTTAGAGTGTGTGATTGAAAATCGCTTTTGGAATGCTTTTTCACGGCTGATTCACAGCTGCGCACGCTTTCCGGGCTGATTCATAGTCACATACGCAACATGTTCAAGTCTCCTCGGCGAAGCAGGTTGGGATTGCAAAAGAAACGAGCTGCGGATTCCACGGATGGAACTCCAAATATCCTTGAATATAAAACTGACAGATCTCGATTGGGAACTTGTGTCCCTAAACTAACAACTCGGAACGAATGTTGATCTGTCGATCCCGGAGCAACTTTTTTACGTACCCTTTGAAGGTATCAGCACATACTCCCCACTGGTCCTCTGTGTCTAACTTATACAAGTCGTATTGCACACCATAGTCGATGGGTGGAATTTGGCGCGCACCAGTGACCGGCATCCTCTGTGGTGCCCCTTTCAACATATTCGTATCCGCCCAGTCGCGGAACACCTCCTCGTGGTAGGAAATCTTCGTCACCACCGCCTTCGGCACAGGGAATGCACTTGTTGCCGGTAGTTCCCCCTTCTCGTCAAGGATAGCTGCCTTATATCGCTGGTACGAGCTCTTGGGCAGCGCCCACACTGTTCTGAACGCCTCCTCGCAGATCTCCTTTTCGAAAAGCTTCAGGGTGCCAATAACACGCTCTCCACACTCGCGCCTCACCATCGCTTTGCGCATAGTCGCCATGATGTAAGACGTGAACTCAGTTTGGCCCATGCGCTTCTTTTCCTCGATATTGCCCTTGAACGTGCTGCACAAGAAACTGCAGTTTAGATCGCATCCACAGTTGAATTCGCCCTCACATAGTTTGGGAATATTGGACTGTGCAATTTGAAGAGTCTTCTGCTTTGACAATCTCCTGCCGCTGGAGTCGCTGCTATTGCTGCTCATCTTGCGAGACGGGTACCATTGTTATATTGTTTCATATTTGAACGCTTACCTGATATGAGGGCAGGGCGATGCCAGTCGGCGCCCATGTTTCATAAGACTTGGGCGGTGCGATGACAGGGACCGCCCATGTTTCCTAAGACTTGGGCGGGGCGATGACAGTAACCGGCCATGTTTCCTAAGACGTGGGCGGGGCGTTGACAGTGACCGCCCATGTTTCCTAAGACTTGGGCGGGGGATGATAGCGACCGCCCATGGTTCCTAAGACTTGGGCGGGGCGATGACAGTCAGCGCCCATGTTTTCTAAGACTTGGGCGGGGCGATGACAGTCAGCGCCCATGTTTCCTAAGACTTGGGCGGGGCGATGACAGTCAGCGCCCATGTTTTCTAAGACTTGGGCGGGGCGATGACAGTCAGCGCCCATGTTTTCTAAGACTTGGGCGGGGCGATGGCAGTCAGCGCCTATGTTTCCTAAGACTTGGGCGGGGCGATGACAATGACCGCCCATGTTTTCTAAGACTTGGGCGGGGCGATGACAATGACCGCCCATGTTTTCTAAGTGTAACACACCAAACGCATTTGGGGAGTTTTGGGAGTTGGGGAGTTTTACGATGGCAGGCCCTTAAAAAATTGAAAATTTTACCGAATCTAGGGTTTAAGATTTTCCCTAGTTTGATGTTATTTTATTTAGATTTCCGGCAGTTTTAGGGTTTAAGAAATGTTCCTAAATTTTACCAAAAAAATTGAAGTTTCGACCTGCTTTAAGGAAATATTTTATGGGAGGTTCGACGTTGAACCCCCGAAATTTTACGTTAATTTATACATAATGTCTGGCATTTTCTTATTTTCCGAAAATTTGTAAAACTCTCAACCTGTCTTAAGGCAATATCTTTTGGGGGGGTTCATCGATGAACCCCCCATTTTATTAACAATTAATTTTTTTATTTTTGGCATTTTCCCGGTTATTCACAAATCCTAAATATTACCCAAATTATTTAACTTCGTATACCTTTGCACACCTTCACCACACACCATTTTTTAAAAGCACTATTTTTTTGTTGGGTTATATTCAAATTTTTGTTACCAGCGCGCAAGCTCCGCCTCCAAAGCTTAACACAACTACACCTCATCCCGTGACCTTCGCCCCATCGCCTACTCGTCTTCGTGCATTTACCAACTACGTATCCTGCTGGTTTCCACGTGCTTTCGCGGACCACTACTAACCACAAGTCAAGATGGTCGCCCTAGGTTTTGGCTTAAAACCTACTTCCAACCGCTGCAAACATCCCTAGCTAGCTTCAACCTGGTGTCTTCCGGCCTTCGCCCCATCGCCTACTCGTCTTCGTGCATTGACTTTCGCGGACCACTACTAACCACAAGTCCAGATTGGCGCGACATCCTCGATGTGCTACTTCACATAGATTAGTCACTTTCATCTTGGCGGGGGTACGGCTCATCCAATCCAAGATCCCCCACGTGGCGCAGCGCGCAGCAATACACCGCGTGAGATAAATAGTGCACAACGCTCATGAAGTTTGCACGCTTCGACTTCACGCCGATGAAAGCGCGTCCCATGCGAAGCGCTCCAATCCCAATTGTTCCTGCGACACACCTAATATCTTTCAATACCCCGGCGTGTCCCTCGCGGCAAAGCCAATGCATTTACAATGGCACGCACCACTTCCCATGAACGGGTCCAACACCACCATGTCGATGTCGGTTGTGTACCGCTCCACCAACAGCTCCACGAGCTCCACCTTCTTTTGTCCCACCACCAATGTCTTGCCATGCTCTTCGCAGGGCTTGCCGCCCTTCAAGCACCCGACTACGGCACAATCGTGCTTGAAGGTATCCTCCATTTGAATGGCTCGGAAAGTTCGTGCCTGGCAGTCTACCTCGCGCTCGACGAGTTCATTCCTCCACTCATCATCCTTTTCCCAGGGAGAGGTACGTTCCCAGCTCGCAGCCATGTGGCTTTCCAAGGCCTTCTCAAAAGCCTTCACCTCTTGGTGACTTAGGGCACGCAAAATGTTTCCAATCCAACAACTCACCGGGAAATAATCAAATGCAATGTCTTTACATCGCTGCCCCCTGGTTCGGATGCCGGTCGTGAAGTTCAGCTTCGGACCCTCCAGCTTCCGTGCGAAAGTCGTGTACTGGTGTCCCAACGACTTTGGCGTGTTCGTGAAAGTAGCGTTGTTGCGGTTCCCCTCCGTCACGATGTACCCCGGCATTGTCTTGTACACTTGTGATCCTTCCCCCCTTTTCCCTTCCTTTCAGAAACGTAACAAAAAAGCAAAAATAAAAGGGTGCCTTCAAAGGAGCAAGTGTTACATTGATCCTACCGGGTGCTTCAACGCCTTCCATCCCGTCTCCAAAGCTCGAAGGGCTTCACTGTCGCCTAAGGCACACACAATGGTGTCTCCGTCGACTTTCCCCGGATCGGCGAAGCGGTGTGACTCTTGCATGCCATCGTTGTTCGTGCACAGCTCGTCCAACTTGACTGCGAACGCATCCCAATCCGCCTTCGTGTTGTTTGTAGCCGGTTTTGCTCTCTTGGCCCCACGGAACATCCGTGATGACCGCCATCACACAAAACTTATCTTCCGCCGCGTTGTGCGTGATGACGTCCATGGCCCCAAGAGCATCGCCCAAGTATAGCTGCAACAACGGGATGCCTTGGGAGTTCATGGCAACCGATGTCAACGACAACAACTTCTCCGAATCGTCGTGTCCGTGTTGATGGATTAACTCCAAGATGTACTCCACCTTCTCCTCCTTCAACTACGTGCCCCGCGTCGTCTTCTTGTTCTTCACCGGTACCACCTTCGGCACCTCCAAGGACACCACGTTGTGCACATGATGCTGTACACCAGGCTTCAACGCCTCCTCGTTCATCTTCAAGAACTGCCCAATTTCAATGCTCTCCTTCACCGCCGCCTTCTGTTGCGTTCCATTTCGGAGCGTTCCGCCTGCCATCTTCCATTGTCGCAACCCTTCGTAGTCCGGGTTCCCTCGCGACACCCCGTGCCAAGGCTTCATCCACTCCGGAGCGGGGGCCTGGGCCTCCATGTCCTCCATGGCATGCTCATCCGTCTGTTTCTGTTCATCCGACTCACGCTGCTGCTTGTCGCAAATCCAAGCCGCGTAAGCGGCATCCTCCTCCTCAAAGGCCTGCAAGTCTTGACGCAGCTTCCCCATTTCAGTCCTCTTCTTACCTAGAGCCAGTTTATGCTTCTTTCCTTTTGGGTCATGTTTCCCTGCGTCCTCCTCCGCAAATCAATCCGCCACTTCCTGTCTCTTCCGCTTCCGATCTTCACGTGTTTCACGATCCTCCTCCGACTCCCTTTCAAAGTCAAACTTTGCTTCCTCCTCCTCATCTTCCTCCGCATCCTCTTCGTTCTCCTCCTCATCCTTCTCCTCCACAACCGGTTCCTCACCTTCTTCCTTTTCCTCCTCTACCTCCTCACCCCCTTCCTCTTTGCCATCATCCCCACCCGACTCACCCTCTTGTTTCTCTCCCTCTTCCTCGTCATCATCCCCACCCGTCTCAACAGCTTCCGCAAGGGTCTTGATGCCACTCTCCTCCGCCTCCGCAGCAGCCTCCCGCCACTCAACCAGCTCGTTGTGCTTCTTCAGCAAGTCCTGTACGACTTTTGGCTCGACATCCGGGTTCAGGCGAGCCAAGTTAGTAGTCTCGGAGCAAGTTTGGTTGGCGTCGAAGAAAGTAACATCGTACCTGTAAACAAAAGTATAACACCCATCACCTTTCCGCATGAAAAGATAGTTCCAGGTTTTAACCAGACCGTGGGAGGTGGACTTACTTTCCGGCGCTCAAGTCCGCTAAGAACTTGGACGCCGCCTCCGGTTTGTTCGCCTTCCCCTTGCCGCTTTGAAGCTCCAGCTGTGTGCGGACTTCTTGACGAAGCAGCACAAAGGAGCACAAGTATGTGAACGCGCGTGTGGTTCCGATGCAGCCCAACACCGCGCATTGCTTCTTCTTCTTGAGGTGGAGCTCGCCATTCTCGTCCTTCACGGCGAACTTGACGTTCTCGTTTACCTTAAGGAAAACCTGAGCCATGTGTTCGTCTTTAGGGAGGAAGGTTGAATATAACATTAAAAAAATAAAGTCCAGCATCGGCCGTACCTGATATCTCTGCGTCGGACTAAGACGCAGGAACTCCTTGTTGTCGTACAAGGAGTTGAAGCCGAAGGGGGAGTCCTTCCCCAAAACTTCGCAGTTCTCGCGAAACAAGGCCTCGAGCCGCTCGTCGGGCCCGATCGCCTTCTCGTGGATGTGGGCCATCGTCTTGAAGAACATCAACGAATACAAAGAAGGGTCGATGTGAGAGAATAAAACAACCAGCTTCGCTGGTTTGGCGATGGCCGTTGAGACGGAGGACATCAGCCACTTGAAGGAGGTGTAATCGTCGAACCACGAAAGGCCACGCGCAAATGTTGGCTCGCATGTTCTTGCAGTCGGAGAAACGCATGAAAGTGATACACGTTGGCCAACCGACCGTCCGTTTAACTGCACGTGGAAGACACGACGGCTTCCTGGACCGCAGTTACACGGTGTCCTCTGGTCGAGATGAACCATCGCGGGTGATATTTGATCATCTGGCCCGGGCGGCTCAACAACGCATCAGCTGCTCCTGTTGCTCATGGCGTCAAACGATGACTCGCGTGGGAAGGTCGACTTCGGTGAAGTTGTGTTTGTGCCTGTCCACCCTCCTATTCCGCGCTGGTTTCAAACCGGGACATGCATTTTACGTGCAAGCGGGGTTCACCACGGAGGATATCGACGACAGCTTAACGGCGCTGGGATCCCGCCTCACCACCGGCGATCGTGTCGGGAGTGAGGAACTGGTCTACGGGCAATGGATGGTGGTGCCGGGTACCGGTAGGAAAGCAAGTTGCGCGGCCTCCGATTCCCGCAAGGGTTGCATTACACACGCATATACACTATTGAGTGAATCAAGCTTATCCGTGAGCAAGTTTGGGGAGTATGCGAGGGGGTAGGACAAGTTGTAAAATTTTCCAAGTGATTCTGGGGTTTCACCTACCCATGCTACTTCAGCCGAGGTTTTGAGGGTCAAGATGACCTCGGATGAAACTTTAGACAAGACACTACAGAAAGAGCAACTTGAGAACTTGACGATATGGGTCTCCGAATTTTCAAAGGACCTTCGAGTGTCACTGGGAGTCCCTTATAATGCCCACGTTCTTAGGTATTATGCACCCAACTTAAGGGAAATCCGGAATATTTCAGCACATACCCTATTGAAACGGCCTCATTATATCCCGCAATCTTGGATTATAGAGGTATAATGCATATCCATTGTTCAAAGGGAACATAGTAGCCCGTGGCCTAGCATTGCTTTGGCATTGCAAGTCCGATATTCGACGAGTTATTGACGTTTGAAATATGGTTTTTAGGTTGGGTGCACCCAACTTAGCTGCGGGTAATAGATAATAAATTGTATTGAAGTCTTCAATACAATTTATACAGCTAATTTTATGCAAATCCACAAATCTGCTTGCGGGCCTTCGGCCCGCAATTTTCTCCTCCTCCCCCCTCTTTTTCCCGGCTCCCTGCAGGCCTACGGCCCGCAACCCCCTCCCCTCCTTTTCCCGGCTGGACCGACATTTCCCGGCTAACGCCAAAGAATTCCCGCGGTGCCGGTGGCACCACCCACTGCCCATTTCTCGGACTAGGATTGAAGATGGGTTTGCAATAAATATGATGGCATGCGGGTATGATGAACCAATGTGCATGCTTGCGCACGTTATATCGTGCTATTCAATGTGGGCACCACAGGCGTGCGAATTGATGCCTAATCTACAATGGCGAATGAACTAGTGTCGTTTCTATTTTGACAACTTCCGTTTGACTTTTGTTTGTTTGTGTGCGTACCTCGCCTAGCACTTTGTTTCCTGACTTGGTTTTTGTTGTATTGACTTTGGGGTCAGTTTTGCGCTTAGGTTGCTTGGCAGTTGAAAGACGAGCTACACGTTGCATTAGCATCGCTGCCACCAAGCCGCATTTCTCATGAGAAACCCGAAATAAACTAGCTATATAAGGGGGGGAAAGAAGGCGGTACGACAGCTGCCATAAGGCAGCAGCTGAAGGACAATGGCTGCGGATAATATTACCAGAGTAGGGCTGGCGGCTTGCGCCGCCAAGTTATTACGAAGGGAAGATTGTCTGAGAGGGGCGCGTGTCGCAGTGACATCATCATAACGTGTGACACCGCGACCGCAACTACGATGCTTCAGGTGTGAGTGACACAAGAAGTCACATACTACTAGATACTACTATAGGGTACCCAATATTGTACTCTACGTGACACTACCTGACTACGAAGTGGTCACTAAGGATGAAGCACTACCCATTCAATGGAAGGGTACACTACGGTATGCATGCTAGAAAATACGTCTAGGGCACTACCGATTTACGTGCTAAAAGCACACTTAGCGAATCACCTCTAAGGCACTACCAAGTAAAGTGCTTCTAAGCACTACCTACAAAAGAGATCACAACGAGTCATCGAAGAATGTTGAAAATGTTGATTGTCGTTCTTAAAGATAATTTCAGGTCCCTCGAAGATCATCACACGCCATGGAGACGTGGAGAAGGGTCAAAACTGAAAACTGGCCTTGGCAGATCGCGCGAAGTTATTTGGCTGTAAAATGTCAACGATGCACACACTAAACACGTCGAATTTTCTTGAAATTGAGGCCGTTGAGGAACAGCTTTTGAGGGGTTAGGCTGTTCAGGTTGGTGTCGAGTAATCCCAACTTCCAGCGGGGTAGAGAGGAGAGAAGGGTCGACGAACGCGATGGGGCTGTAAATCTGGCCAGAAAATCTGCCAAATGGCTGATTAGTAAAGATTGACGTAAAGGTCAAAGTTCTCGAAGTAAAGATGCCCGGTCGACGGGTTGCTACTTCCCAGAAGTTCATTGTCCAACATAAAAATACGGCTGCCTCTAAAAACCTCGAAGGTGGCAAAATCGACAGTCGTTGGCGAATTGGGTTGGCACTACCAAATTTCAGGATCTGAAGTAGGGGGGCGATCAGAAATCAGGCAGAGAGCGGACAGCGCGGCTGCATTCAGCGCGAACTCGGAGTTGATGCTGCGTGAGAAGCCAGGGATGCGGCTGAAATGTGAGTGCCAAAAGTGGGGTCACAACTCCCACATTAGGCTAAGAAATTCCGGGGAGACCAAATCCCGAAATAACTGTGACTACTCGGGTCACCACTCCCCAGAAGTCGCTGTAGGAGGTCGCAGCGGCCGAAATAGGCAAGAGAACGCGAGGAGCCATGCCGGCTGTAAAATTAAGCTAGGGAAAAGCGGGAATCCCAAGATCTGCTGATCAGAAATCTGAAACAAACAGAGGAAGCGTAAGCGAGGCCCATAACCTCATGAGAAACCCGAAATAAACTAGCTATATAAGGGGGGGAAAGAAGGCGGTACGACAGCTGCCATAAGGCAGCAGCTGAAGGACAATGGCTGCGGATAATATTACCAGAGTAGGGCTGGCGGCTTGCGCCGCCAACTTATTACGAAGGGAAGATTGTCTGAGAGGGGCGCGTGTCGCAGTGACATCATCATAACGTGTGACACCGCGACCGCAACTACGATGCTTCAGGTGTGAGTGACACAAGAAGTCACATACTACTAGATACTACTATAGGGTACCCAATATTGTACTCTACGTGAATTTCTTTCGTATCAACTGTTGATTGTTGATTCGCAACATTCAAGCCGTGCATGCCAGCCACGTCTGTCTTGATAATAATAATAATAATAATAATAAAACATTTACGTCGATGAGTACGGCAAAGCCCTCGGAACGAGCAACAAGAGTGTCTGTTCCCCTCATACATAACTAGCTGCAACGATTGCAGGGTGCATTGCTGCATTCCGCAAAGCACGGAAGCGAGAGCAGCACGGCATTAGTGAAAGCGTGACGGCCACTTCTTATCGGGAAAAATCAGCATGGTCACGAGGCTGACGAGGCGGTGGCGGCGCGGTTAGTGCGGTGGAGGTGGAAAGATGGTGAAGCAGGGGTGCACCAGCCCCTGCTCTACTACGGAAACCTGCAGGGCTATAGGGAGCCTTAACCCCACAGGGGGGGGGGAATCTACTACACATGCTTATTCGTAATGGTCTGCGCCGATTCGCTTTGAACTTTGAACAGACAGGTTCTGCTGCACTCCGACTGCTACACCTGCCAATTTCACGCCATACTTTCTTTGCTTTAACATCATTTATGAGTCGCACTACAATACTTAGAGCTCTATTAATTTGACTGACTGTGACCGAGTTTGAACTGTGACCGAGCACAGCGATCAATGGCCGCCTTCGCCCAACTCACAACCTTCCAAAGGCAGTGTTTCGAGGAGAATGGCTACCTCGTTTTGAAGGGGGTTGTGAGCAAAGCGGAAACAGAACGCTTCCTTCGTGAGGCGGTAGAGCCGGCCATGAGAGAACAAGGCTTCCCTTTGTTCGACTTTCAACCGCAACTCGACCCCTCTGGTTCGACTGGCGGACCCATAAAAGCTCAAGACGGTGGAGATCACCCCATCCGTGGGGTTGACACGCGCTGGCCAGCATTCTTTGAGTCACCCGTGTTGAGAGGAGCGCTCGATGATCTTCACGGCGGTCCCGAGTCGGTTGTATGGGACTGGGATGCGGGAGCGCGAAAAGGGGTCGGTTGGATTCACCCTCGTTGGCCGGTTGCTCACGATGATAACCGCTGGCCTCCTACGAACTGGCGCACGCTGGGCTGGCATACGGACGGTGAAACGCACTATATTTCGACGCGGCAGTCCATCGTCGTGCTTCCAGTGGTGACGCCCATCAGTCAGGGTGGCGGGGGCACTGCACTAATCCAAGGCTCGCATAAGAAGATAGCGAACGTCCTTTTCACTGCAAAACAAACAGGTGGAAACATTTTGTCTCACGGCGCAGCTTCCAGGTTGTTTGCGCTGCTTTATAGTATTTTCTGTTTTCGTTATTTTCCCGAGCTCATTTCTTATGAAGTGTTGTATTTTGTCAAGCAGGGGAGCATCTGTGTAAGGAAGCTTATCGACAGGTTGTAGACCGCCTGGTTCAACTCACCGCTGAGACAGACATCGTTGAGACGAGGGGATCTGCCGGGGATGTGCTTCTTATGCACCCCTTTCTCGTGCATGCTGGGAGTGATGCCAACTATGGGCACCCGGTTCGCATTACTTTTAACCTGGCCACAAAGTTTATCCCGCAACATACGAGCTACCCTTCTTGTGTTCGTGCAGTCGCAGCGTGTGTTCGTCCTTCATGGATACAAATGGACGAAGGGCATCTCGCGTTGGGGCCGATCTTTGGACTTCAAAATGTTGCAACAGGCCACTATTTACAAGTCAATGGGGAAACTAATCGGGTGATTGGGTCCTATGGAAACATCAAGATCGACAAGAATGGTTGGTGGCGCCTTTTGCCTTATGAAGGTGGCACCCACACCTTTAGAAGCGTGGCAGCCGGCAAATTCCTAAATTTATCTGCCGGTAGTATGGCAGATCTGGCCACTGTGCATGTTTGGGGCGACACGGCAGCTGCTGGGGGGCAAGATAGCCGTTGGCACATCGTATATGAAATTGATGGGACTTGTGGGATCAAGAGCCAAAAGTCTAGCCGATTCCTCATGCTTCCGCCGAGTCCTATTACACTTCCGCAAAATCCTGAGGCACGAGTGTTCGGAACCGACTTGAATCCTATTCCTTCAAACGACCCAACATGCAACTCGTCGAAGTTGCCGACAAATCGTTGGAGATTGATTCCCTTGCTTATATAACAAAGATGCACGATTGCACGTACTGTAGTATTAGGTTTCAAGACATAAAACTTGTCATAGTAACAAATACAACGTGAAACATGTTTTTATCTCATATCTAACTTATTTCTGAATTATCATTTTCTATTGTAATCCAACTGGTATCCACTTTTTGCACCTTAGTAGAGTAGTACAATAGCGATAGTTGTCGTCTGAATGTAAAACGGAGTCATGTAGCCAGTCGGCTCACTTTTTGCTCAGTTGAGCGGTTTGCAACTTTGGTTGAGCGGAATTCTGCCGGAATGTCAAATCAAGTAGTTACGACGTTCCGAGTGTAAGAGCAGGACTTCGCCTTAGTTCAGCACTCTGCTTCAGGTAATCGTAGCAAACGTAGCAGGGAATGCACGATTCTTGAGTTCCCCACTCTTTAGATGCAATTATATACGATAAAGAATAATATTTTGGAATTTTAACCCCTAACCTGGTGCGGGATTTTTTTGCCAAAAAAGACAATTTCACAAGTACAATCATACATGCTGGATCTAGAGCTCCGGGCCCCGTATCTCAAATCTCAGGGTTTAGGGTTTATGACTGTCATCGGTCATCGGTCATCGTTTCCGTTGCGACAGCTAGTACAAACACTTCGTATTTGTTTATCTATCTGATTACGTTTTCGGTTCTGATATCGTTCGTACTTGTATATATCGTTCTGATATATCCAACAGGTTTGGTCCGCACCTACGCTTTATTTAGACACTGCGAGATCCTGGCCATTACTAGACCTGTGTGGGAACCTTATGAGAAATACCTATGTATAACAATCACATGCTTGATGACAGGGTACATATTGTGCGGTTCCAATTGTTGGCTTGGATTAAAATATGCAGTTTTTGGTGGAGAAAATAATGATCCACCCTTTTTTTTAACTTTATCATGGTACCTAAAAAGTACTTGCATACAAAAGCGATGGTCTTGTTTAATATCGGAATAAGCTAGATTGTAAGCTTATGACCATTGCCTTGACGTCAACAGCCTAAGATGCTGATACCTTGACGTCAACGGCCTGAGATGCTGATAGACTAAGTTGAGGAGTCCGCTGATTCAACCTTGGTAACATGTGTTTTGATCGTTGATCCTGGGTTTAAAAACGGATTTGGCCATATTCATATTTGTATTGTTTGAAGGCTGAAATCGAGCTGTTAATAAGGGATTCTTCCTACACCTTGTTTTAAGGTTCTAGAGGTATACATCTGACCATATATC
This sequence comes from Cymbomonas tetramitiformis, assembly GCA_001247695.2. Taxonomy (NCBI): domain Eukaryota; kingdom Viridiplantae; phylum Chlorophyta; class Pyramimonadophyceae; order Pyramimonadales; family Pyramimonadaceae; genus Cymbomonas; species Cymbomonas tetramitiformis. Next base: position 10,638 of record LGRX02033811.1, on the reverse strand, counting down.
AGATTTCTTCGTTAGACTTTTGTTGAATAATTGTTCAAGTTCAAGTGATAAACAAGATTGCCTCGATACCACATCAATAGAGTGGCACCGGTTGGTGTCCCGCTCTTCTTAATTCCTCCGTTGAGCATTCAGATAACTATGTTCTGAATTGATGCTCTGATTGTTTCATATGCATGGTGTTACCACACCAAACAGAAAGAGTTTTTTACTCTTCTGAAGGCATTCGTGTATTGTCATACGATCCATACAAATCACGTTGACTCTCCTTCTGTAACTTGAATGATAGTTGACGGTTGAGATTGAGGGGCAGCATCCCTAAGACTGCAAGGAAATGCATACTTAGGAACGGGGGCGTCATCCCCTTGACAAATCCTGAACATTTCACGATATGTCACAACTATGAACACGCTTAGAAGGGGTCCCTCGGGCACCCCTGAATGAAAGGCTTGTCGGACCCCCCATATTTAGTCACGCCACCGCAGCCCATGTCAGACCCCACCGCACTTGCCCCCATCGCGCCCGTCTCAGCCGTCAGCAAACGCCCCAACCATGACCCCCTTTTTCAGTAAATGTCATTCCCCCCTCAGTCACGGTCCTACCCCAGTTCATTGTCCGCTCGAGCGCCCGGAGCATATCACGTTCACCCTCCAGCTCAGATCTCCCTCCCAGTATAAATCATGCACGACGCCTCGCCAAGCGCTACATCGACGTCGCCGCGACCAGCCCGTGCCGATCCGCGAGCACCGCAGAGCGTCAAGCACGACATCACGCGAAGTGACATCACGACATGACCACACATGACGTCTCGGCGATGCATGACAGGGCAAACGCAAGCGCGCGTGGACACCAAACGCCGTTGTCACTGGGAACCAATGGTCACAGGGCACCCGAAACGACAATGGCATTCACGGACTCCCACTATGCTCGCTTGAGCATTTAGCTAGCTCCTGCTTTCGAAAAGTTAGATCCGAACCTTTCAAAACCATTCTGCGGGACAATGATATTTGCCTCTTGTGGCCTAGTATTAAATGTGATATATACATACATATGCTTCGAATCCACACGAGAGCTTTGTCACTAGCAGTTTGTAAGAGTCTGGTTCGGATCCCCAGAGTGCCGGCACGCCACTCTGATGTATGTGCGAAGCCGTGCCAGGGTGTTTGCTTTATCTGTGAATTGCCCCCTGTGTTGCTCGTTTGCCTTTCTGCTTTCCGTGCTTCCATCTGAGCCTGAATCTACAGTCTGCGAGTGCAAGTTAGACCCGCGTCCGTTTTGCGAATCCACGAGCCGGCGCGGCAGAAGCGCGTTGCCGCCTGACATGTTTTACGTAGCACAGCAATAGACACGCATGTCGCCGTTCCGCAGCGGTGGAGATCCGCAGCTGTCCGAAAACGTTCGCGAATTCAGGACACGCTCGTGAATTCCCACAGAGGGGCATTTTTCCCGTTGAGCGCCTAGCGGAGAGATAGCCCGAAGCTGCGGTTGTCATAAATTCACACCCGCGACGGCGAACCGTCACAGGCACTCTCAGTGGTATTCACGTGTGTGCACGATGCGCCCGGCCTTTTTGTACCATATTTTGCACCATTCGCTATGCGAATTCGAACCTCGCAGGGCTTGCTTGCCGAATATGCTCAAACCGGCGTATGTGACCGGCGTTTGGGAATGCACAACCGTAGCCGCGCTAACTCGAGCCGTGACACCTGACTTTTGCCGTTTGACGAGGTTGTAGCCGAACCCATGTTTTTCCCGCAGTTTGTATGATGTTTACCTTTCTGAATTCGACCTGCGCAGGCTGTGGCAACGTTGAATTCCCCGAACGGACCTAGGTGACAGGTTGTGGGCATTCACGGCTTACGGCGCGCCAGCTCGAGTCCAAACACCTGACTGCAACCTTTTGACAGCATTGCAGCCGAATGTTTTTTTCTTCAGTTTTCATTGTGTTTGTATTTGTGAATTCGACCCATGTGGGCGTTGGCAGCGGTGAATTCCCCGACGGGCCTGTTTCGGGCCGCAACTTTCCTCCCTTCCCCCTTTCTCCCGGATCCCCACGGCTTTCGGCCCACCGAAATTCCCGCCTCCCTCACCCTTTTTCCCAGCTCCCCGCGGGCCTTCGGCCCGCAATTTATTCCCTCCTCCCCCCCTTTCCCAGCTCTCACGGCCTTCGGCAATTTTCCCTCCCCCCCCCTTCCCGGCTCCCCACGGGCCTTCGGAAAAAGCAATGTGATAATTTGTTGTGGTTCTTGAACCCAAGAATAGTTTTGGCTTGAATATGAAAAAAATACGGGGGAAACCCTAAAAAATAGAGACAAAGCCAACCAAAGAAATTTCTGAAAGTGGTAAAAAAATTAAGGTTTTTTTAACCAAAATTCCGAAATTTTTCGAAACCCCCAAAAGGCATGAAATTCATAAAAAAACATAAAAAAATCGTTGGGGTTCATGGATGAACCCCAAAAAATACATTTCATGAAATCAGGCGTAAAAGGTATCATTTTGCTATCGATTCTCGGAAAACTTTTTGAAGCTCAAATATGCGGCAAATGTTGTACAAGTTTAATTTAAAATTTATGTTTTCCTAGTACAAAAATCCCCAAAAATCTTCCTTGATTCAGGCTGAAAAAGATGGTTTTTTTGGTAAAATTTAGGAATATTTATTAAACCCTAAAACTGCCGGAATATCAAATAAAATTACATTGAACTCGGGAAAATCTTAAACCCTAGATTCGGTAAAAATTTCTATTTTTTTAGGGCCTCCCATTGTAAAACTCCCCAACTCCAAAAACTCCCAAACTCCCCAAATGTGTAGAATGCTGTTGCTGCATGTATATGTGTTGTGCTCTTATATCGTAAAAACGTTTCATCGGCATTCATCGCGGAGTGTTCCGCGGTCTGCGAACACGCGAGACTTCTGGCCACATCTCCTATCGCCGAATAACACATCAGACCATCAGTCGGCGGTATGTGTGAAAGCAGTGTGCAAAACAATGCTGTATATTGTCGACGGTGGTGCGCGAGGTAACACGGAGACGGATGTCATCTCGAACGAGCGCCGATGTTTAACGCGGCGCGTATCGACCATGTATATATACATCTCGCGCGCATACCACGACTTCACAGCTTTAAGGAGGAGAACACTAACAACCGGAGCCGTAACTTCGATCGTGACCGTCCATTTTTTAATTCTTCGATCGAAGGACGCGAAAGAAAGATGAAAAGTGCGATAAGCAGCGATTGCACTCGTGTGTACTCTCAGAAAGCATACGTCATACGTCGGGGACTTTAGGGTTTTGGGGCGAGGTTTCTTACGACAAGTCTGGGAACAAACTCGCAACTCGCGACTTCACAGTGTAAAGGGGGGGAACACTAGCAACCGGACCTGCAACTTCGATCGTGACCGTCCGTTTTAAATTTTTCGATCGTCGATCACTGACACGACTTCGATCCAACGGCCACGGATGAAGTTGCGGCTCCGGTTGCTAGTGTTCCCCCCCTTAACACTGTGATGTTGCAGGTTGCGCGGGTTTTTCTGTGGATGTCCTCCCAGGGGTTTTTAGGGTTTTAGGGTGAGGTTTCCTATGACAAGTCTGGGAACGAACTCGCAAATCGCGACTTCACAACCTTAAGGAGGAGAACACTAGCAATCGGAGCCGCGACTTCGATCGTGACCGTCCGTTTTTTAATTCTTCGATCGAAGAACGCGAAGGAACGATGAAAGTGCGATAAGCAGCGATTGCACTCGTGTGTACTCTCGCGTATATTAGTCATGAGTGCACGATTATTAAAAATCAAAGTCAGAGTCAGACGTTCTGCACTCTGCGCAGACCGAGGCGCACTTTGAGCGTTCTACCTTCGACCTTCTTGTCGACTGAAGGAAGTTTCATTTCGCTCAACAGCCTACCGAATTTAGTGGCGGAAACACCGGCACAACCATCTTTAGCGTCGTTATAAAACTTGAATAGATTCTCGGATTGCACAAACCACTCGTTACCGTCGCCGGCAGCTTGCTTCAGCGCAGTCCAGTTCCATTTCCAATCCTCTTTGCCGTTTGCAGTCCGAGTCAGAGTTCCGAAGTCTGCGTATACGTCGCCTTCGTAAACCTCGTAATTCGCACGAATCCAGCTACCTAAACTCGTGGTATCCCTCACGAACAGCTCCGCCGAGTCTCGTATCACCGCGTCGGGGATGTTGCGTACCAGCTCGTCGCGAGGAACTTGCTGATATACTTTCATGAACAGCCAGATGGTGGCAAGTTGCACATCCTCTCGGGCGGTAAAGGACCATATGGTGGGATCCTTCGGGAAATGGGTGTCGGGGTTGACGGCGAGTTCTCGAGTGCTCGTCCGATCTGCCAACGCCACAATGGCGCGGGTCGCCATACCATCATCGAAGGGCACAACGGGCCCCACGTCGTTTACGGTGGCGCACAAAAAGGAACGCATGGCGCCGTGGAAGGTTCCGCGACCGCCCATCTTGCCGTACGCTTCTCGAGCGCGCAGAGGGTCGGCTGAACCTCCCGTAAGTTGCTTAATCAAATTTACATCCATGGGAGTCATGCCGCTGTTGTTGCCGAACCTGTCTTTCGCGCCTGATGCAACTTGCGACTTCTCGCTGCTGAAGGATATACGCTTGAGAGCCAGATCCACTATAAACCCCAAATTGCGTTCGGGACTGTCGTCGTTCTTCTTGCGACTGAAGCAGTTGGCGTTGAAATCGCCGACGATATCTCGGCCGTAGGTATTGGTAATGAGATTGACCATGACACCCTTCCCGCAATCAGCTTCTCCCACAACCCAACACATTCGCTTCGTATGCTCGCCGGCCAGCGCGATGGAGAGCGTCTACAAGACAAATTTGCGCTTCTCGTTGTCGACGAACATGGTCGCGAAAATCTTCTCCTCGACTTCCTTCGCCAGAGTCGATCGATCGACGAGGGGGTCGAAAAATAACGGCACCGCAGCCATGAAACGATATTTTGGGTCGAAAGGTAGCATTCGTCCCGCTCGTATATCCAATACGCCATTTTCAAATAGAAGAAAGCCTTGTTGATTCGCACCAAAATCGTCGAACTGGGCGTGCTTTGGTGCCATGCTTCGGATGAGAGGGTACGTGCTGTTGAAAATGGTAGTAAAAGAGCAGTTCTCCGAGGGTCGAGCAACCTCCCATAGGGCGCTCGACAGCATCATGAGTTTTTCGTGATCCTCTTTGTCCGTGAGCCATACGCCCGAGTTGTTGTTGTACATGATCAAGCCAAACTCCTTCGTTCGGAACACTGAATCGACGTGCGTCCCGAGAAAAGATTTCGCATTTTCCACGTCCAAGTGAGGACGAAGATGGCGCCCTTCGGCATCGCTCGAGCAAGTGGGAGACTGCTGGTGTAGATTGACGTCGCCGTTAAAGGTGCTGCCGCTGAAATTGTTGTTGTACACGTTGTTCGTGATGTTTTGCACCAGTCTCGTTTTGAGAAATTGCGTGAGGTACTCATCCAACTTGGCGACCGGTATCATCAACTCGGGCGCGTGGTACGGACAGCCGCCACCCGACGAGGAGGCGGAGGCGTCGCTCCGAGAGTGCGCACAGCTGGCCCCTGGCAGCATATTGGCGGTGCGGCCCGACGAGTGCGCGCAGCGGCCACCCGCCAGCAGAGTCGAGTCACCGCGTGAGGGGTGCACGCAGGCATCACCGGAGCGCACAGTCGAGGTGCAGCCCATGGAGTGTGCACGGATGTCCTCTAGTGGCACTGCCGAGGTGCTGCCCGAGGAGGTGTCACTGCCGCAGGCTACCTGGCGGCGAGGCGGAGGCGTTGCTCCGAGAGGGCGCACGGCTGCCCCCTAGCCACACGGACCTGTTAGGCTCGCAGGCTCTCGACGTTGTGGCCGCGTTGCCCGATGCGGGGAAGTGGTGCGGTGTCCCTGATGCGGCAGGCGCAACACCCACGAGGCGAGCGAGCCGTAGAGGGAAGCGAGCAGGTCGCCGCGGGAGGCGAGGAGCCCGTGGTAGGCGAGGCGTGGTCGGGCCATCGGCCGAGGCATTGGACTCGACAGGCTCGCAGGCTCTCGGCGTCCAGGCCGTGTCGCAGGATGCGAGAGGGAGGAGCGATGCTCAGAGTGCGATAGGCGCGACCCCCACGAGGCGAGCATGCCGTCGGGGGAGGCGAGTAGGTCGCCGCGGGAGGCGAGGGACCCATGATAGGCGAGGCGTGGTCGGACCATCGGCCGAGGCGTTGGACTCGACAGGCTCGCAGGCTCTCGGCGTCCAGGCCGCGTCGCAGGATGCGAGAGGGAGGAGCGATGCTCGGAGTGCGATAGGCGCGACCCCCACGAGGCGAGCATGCCGTCGGAGGAGGCGAGCAGGTCGCCGCGGGAGACGAGGGGCCCGCGATAGAAGGCGGATAGCCTCACGTAGGAGGCGAGGGGCCCGCCGTGGCACGAGGAGCTCGGTGGGTGTCGCACCGGACCCCAGTGGCGTTGCCGAGCCAAAGGCTGAGAGCATAGCGCTCACGAGCCTAGCTAAGGGTGTGAGCAGACAACTACCAGTTGCTCCATGCTCACATCCTTGCGCACTTGGGGAAGCAAACGCCATCTGGAGAGTCCACCTCTACGAGCGGGCCCTCGAGGCGTACTAGGGAAGTATTTCGAGGTTTAGGACTTAGGGTAGGAACAGTAGGCGTACGCGGAGCGTGGGGTGCTGATGGGGCCGGCGAGCCCCAAGCTCCGGGCGAGTGCACCCGTCTCGACGGGACGCATCGTCACGCGCGTGCAAAGAGGCCCACCCTTGCATGCGTGTCGCCACGAGGTGAGCACACCGAGGTGCTCGCCTGCGCCCTCCCCTTAGGGCCACCGAGAGTGAAGCGTCCGGGAGCGGACCGCTTTTCTTTGGGGGGGGAGAGAGCGCGCCGCGAGTGGCAGATGGCAGCCACCGCGAGCGCGCCAGGCGCACCGCCATGAGGCAGCAGCTCTCGCTGTGCTGTCTCGGGCTGCGTGACGCGCCGCTGCCCCGCCAGGCACACCAGACGCATGGTGCCTGGGGGTAGCGCGCAGCGTGTGCACCGCGTCGAGGCGCATCGGGCCTCCTTGCAGAGGTTGATGCGCGTGCCTGGGAGCAGCACACCGCGCACGCATGCCCCGCCGCCGAGCGCGGAGCGCGGCACCCACACTCAGGGTGCTGATGAGGCCGGCGAGCCCCAAGCTCCGGGCGAGTGCACCCGTCTCGACGGGACGCATCGCCACGCGCGTGCAAGGAGGCCCACCCTTGCATGCGTGTCGCCACGAGGTGAGCACACCGAGGTGCTCACCCGCGCCCTCCCCTTAGGGCCGCCGAGAGTGAAGCGTCCGGGGAGCGGACCGCTTTTCTTTTGGGGGGGAGAGAGCGCGCCGCGAGTGGCAGATGGCAGCCACCGCGAGCGCGCCAGGCGACAGGTGAGAACCTGGATAATCCATCCAACAGAGCAGTGGCTCTAGCCTTGGCACAGCCAGGCAACAGGTGGAAATCTGTATACAGTAATCCATTTCATGAGAGCATTGGCTCTAGACCTGGCATGACCGGGCGGCAGTTGGAGATCTGGATAAAAGCTCTGCGCATCCCGAGGAGGCGGTAGGGGTTTAAAACCTTTCCTCCGGGCCGGCATCCCGAGAACTGCCGGGTAATTGGCAAACCTATTGTCATCACCTGCAGTGTGCCGTGTTGGAAGGTTTGAAACCTTGAGCGTAGTAATGGATGTGAGATCTCGAGCCTTGGGGGAGCCTGGTAGTGCAGATGGCAGACCGGTGAGAGGCCGACCCTTGTGCTTAAGAGGCTGAACTCCTTACTGCGGTGTGTGTCATGGGAAGTGTAATGTCATCCCAGACGACAGGCGGCTGAGACCTGTATAATCATCCTGAGCAACAGTGGAAGATCTGTATAAAAACTTCACCGGTCCGACGTGGTCAGCGTGGACGTGACCTTCCCTAAGGGGGGGTGGGGGGTGCTAGGAGGCAAGCACAAGGGCCAGAGACGCAAGTAAACGGGCTAAGAAAACGGCTAAGTACAAAAAGCAACTACAACTATAAAAGTACTCAGTACGGAGTACAGTAGGACCGATCTGAATGATGTTGGTGTGAGGTGCCTAGATCGCTGTACGGAGTACTTAGTAGGCACGCCAAAAAGTCCGAACTGGCGTAATATTTTATGACATTATTAGAAAGTGCTCGCAAAAGCGGCTATAACCGCAACCCCTCGACATTCCGTCGCTCGCTCTGCAAGAGCCGCGGACTGCAGGCGCGTGATCTGCTTCCTCGGTGCGAGTTGCCGCTGCGCTTGCCAGTTCTGTCAACGCGAGATGACACCATGCTTGTTTTATGAGAATAGTTTCATTCCTCTTATGCACTAGGTTTGCTGTGCGCTCATTCCCCACAGTGAAGCAAGGCGCTTTGGCGGTTGTGTACGCCCGCAGGTGCGCCGCCGTTCATGCATTCGCGCTGAGGAACCAACGAACTCAGCGCATGGGGTGCATCTAAGATTATCATAAAACGTGGCCACTATCCCGCTGCCGTAGACATTTAGAGGCCGTAGTCCGTGGAACCTGGTTCCCGCTTGGGATCAAACCCAACGGTCTCGCTAACGGGGCGTCTGTGCCGCAGGGCATTCTACACAGGCTGCTGCGGTTGTTTTGTTTTCGAACTAGATTTTTTCTTCTTCAGATAACTGTCCCGCACTCGCATCGGCTGTGCCAGACCCTTAGGTGCAGCGCACGTTGTTCAAGGTTATAGCTATGTGAGGGGCTGCAGTCTAAGCGGGATACCCCCGCTGAGCTCAGGTTGAACTCCTGACAACCCCGTCTCGAGCACACACCCGACTGTGCATTGCGCAGTCGGGTGTGCGCCCGAGACTTGGCAGGATGCTCGCATAGCATTGCGCAGGGAAACAAATGATAGGTTTTAGGACAACATATGCATATGCACAACAGAGCATATATGCATAGCACGTGCACAGCACCGCACAACACACCACAACAATTGCATCCGCATATCAATACCACAGCAGAGCGCAGCAAGGCTTTCGCATATATGTATATCACATCATGTATGCCCCAGTGTTGTATGCCCCACCGCTATATGCCCAACTGTATGCCCCACCGCCGTATGCCCCACCGCTATATGTATGCCCCAACTGCATGCTCCAACTGTATGCCCTAGCGCTGTATGCCCCAACAGTATGGCCCAACGCTGTATGCCATTACACCATAACAAACCACACCACACCACACCACACCACACCACACCACACCACCACCACACCACACCACACCACACCACACCACACCACACCACACCACACCACACCACACCACACCACCACACCACACCACCACACCACCACACCACACCACACCACACCACACCACGTAAGCCATGACATACACCTTAGGTGTAGCGCGTTGTTCAAGGTTATAGCTATGTGGTACGCAGTCTGACGGGATACCCCCGCTGAGCTCAGGCTGACAGCCCCGTCTCAGGCGCACCACCCGACTGTGCATTGCGCAGTCGGGTGTGCGCCCGAGACTTGGCAGGATGCTCGCATAGCATTGCGCAGGGAAACAAAAGATAGGTTTCGGGACAACATATGCATATGAACAACAGAGCATATATGCATAGCACGTGCACAGCACCGCACAACACACCACAACAATTGCATCTGCATATCAATACCACAGCAGAGCGCAGCAAGGCATTCGCATATATGTATATCACAGCATGTATGCCCCAGTGATGTATGCCCCACCGCTATATGCCCCACCGCTATATGTATGCCCCAACCGCATGCTCCAACTGTATGCCCTAGCGCTGCATGCCCCAACAATATGGTCCAACGCTGTATGCCATTACACCATAACAAACCACACCACACCACACCTGTACATACATACAGCATACACCCTTAGGTGCAGCGCACGTTGTTCAAGGTTATAGCTATGTGAGGGGCTGCAGTCTCAGCGGGATACCCCCGCTGAGCTCAGGTTGAACTCCTGACAGCCCCGTCTCGGGCGCACACCCGACTGTCCTACATATTACATGCATGCCCCCTGCATGCCCCTGCATATTACATGCATGCTCCTTGCATGCCCCCTTCATGCCCCTGCATATTACATGCACGCCCCCTGCATGCCCCCTGCATGCCCCCTGCATGTCCCATGCATGTCCCTGCATATTACACGCATGCCCCTTGCATGCTTCAAGCATGCTCCTACATATTACATGCATGCCCCTACATATTACATGCATGCCCCCTGCATGTCATCTGCATGCCCCTGCATATTACCATCCATACCCCCTGCATGCCCCTTCATATTACATGCATGCCCCTTGCATGCCCCCTACATGCCCCTGCATATTACATGCATGCCATATGCATGCCCCTGCACATTACATGCATGCTTTCTGCATGCCCCTGCATATTACACGCGTGCCCCCTGCATGCTTCTTGCATGCCCCTACATATTACATGCATGCCCCTTGCATGCCCCTACATATTTCATGCATGCCTCCTGCATGCCCCTTGCATGCCCCTGCATATTACATGCATGCCCTCTGCATGCCCCCTGAATGCCCCATGCATGCCCCCTGTATGCCTTCCCACTCGGTGTTTAGTAGGCTTTATCATTTG